>JUDQ01000470.1:0-16951 GCA_000812075.1 Scedosporium aurantiacum
AAAAAAGTAGGAGAAAAAAGAGAAGAAGAAGGGGAGGAAAAAAAAAAAAGGGAAAGGAAAAAGCTGCCTGCAGTTGATCCACTCAAGCTCTCCAGTTTACCTTTCCAGAACGATGATCCTCTTCCTACCCTAAGCCAGAAAGAGTAAACTACTTGCATGCTGCGTCGTTCTCTTTCCGGCTCTTCGGACAAAGATATAAAAGTAAAAACAGAAGTACCTCGGTTGCCAGAGCACAAGCATGAAATAAATGGGGCCCCAGAGACGAAAAAAAAGGTCAGATCAAGTTTACATTTATTCAGTCGAAGATAAGAAGGTAAAACAAAACGCAATGAAATAATAAACAGCTTAAAAAAAACCCTTCCAAGCACTCCAAGATGCTGCACTAGCTTCAAGATCACTTATACACGGAGAAGTTCAGGACTACTATGCCAGAAACGGCGAGGTCCCCCAATTCGGGAACAGTGGGTCCCTCTCCCTTTCCACCGGCCAGTTTGAAAAATCTAAAAACCCCTTCGCTGCCGTCAATATTAACACATCTTCTCGTAGTTTCACCTTTTCCTTTCCGGAATTCTACATGTGCTTCCGCTCAAAGGTTTCCCGTTCCGTTCCGTTTCCATATGCTTTCCACTTCTCTTCCAAAATGAGTTCGACCGAAAAAGGCAAACCGAGCCTCATCCTGCAACAGACGAACACACCCAGGAGAAGACTCCCTCCTCGTTCTCTTATAGCATGAGAGCGAGAGGGTTCTCAAGGATCCTCTTGAGCTCCCTAATCCATTCAGCACCGACGGCACCATCAACGACCTTGTGATCGAAGCTGGCGGTCACGTTAATCTGCTCATCCCACGCCACGCCCGTCGTGCCGTCCTCGTTCTCGACTGGCACGGCAACCTTCTTGGTCGTGCCGACGGCAAGGATGGTGGACTGAGGAGGGTTGATGATGGCGGTGAAGTGGTCGACGGCGTCGTTCATGCCCATGTTGGAAATGCAGATGGTGCCGCCCTGATACTCCTCGGGCTTCAACTTGTTGTCGCGGGCCTTCTTGGCGAGCTCCTTGACCTTGGACGAAATGGACTCGAGGCCACGGGCCTCGACGCCGTTTACGATGGGGGTGATGAGACCCGTGGGGGTGGCGACGGCGACGGAGACGTCGACGGAGCTGAACTGCCGGATGAAGCCGTCCCTCCAGCTAGAGTTGACGGCGGGGACTCTTTGCGCAGCAAGGGCCATGGCCTTGATGAGGAAGTCGTTGACGGAGAGCTTGTACTTGCCGTCAGCGGAGCTGTTGAGGGCCTGGCGGAGCTTGAGGAGCTTCGAGACCGAGATGCTGCTGGTCACGTAGAAGTGGGGGTTGGTTTGCACCGACTCCTTGAGCCTGTTGGCGATGGCGTTCCTCATGCCAGATACGGGGATATCTTCGTACGCGGCACCGGGGGCAGCTACAGAGACCGCCGCGCTGGCGATGGCCTTCTTAATGTCCTCCTCGACAATCTTTCCACCCTTGCCGGTTCCCTTGATACCCTCGAGGGACACGCCGTTCTCGATGGCCAATCGCTTGGCAGCGGGAGCAATGTTGGGCTCCCTGTCAAGGGCGGTCTGCAGCCTTCCACCAGAAGTAGTTGTCAACTCATCGGCGGCCGAGGGCTGGTAGGCGGATTCGGCGGAGGGCGCGGGCTTCGGTTGTTCGGGCTCCGCCTTCGTAGCTGCAGGGGCAGGAGCAACTTCGCTAGTGGCATCTTGAAGGGTGAAGTTCTCGAAAGCGGAAATGTCGGTTCCCTCCTCAACGAGGACGGCGATAGGCTATAGTATCAAAAGAAGATTTTTCGTTAGCTCAAATTGACAGTACAGGGAGCAGGGAGCGGGGGGGATTGGTGTAGGCTGATGGCGGTGACCACCGTGACATACGTTACCGACGGCGACGTCCTTCTCGCCAGAGTCCTTCAGAAGCTTGGCAATGACGCCCTCTTCCTGGAACTCGAAATCCATCTGAGCCTTATCGGTCTCAATCTCAACCAGCACCTCGCCAGGGGCAATGGTATCGCCAGCCTTCTTCTGCCAAGCGCCAATGTTTCCCGCCGTCATCGTCGGGGACAGGGCGGGCATCTTGACGATGGTGTGAGGAGGGAACGAGGCGTAGCATCGGATCAATTGCGAGGAGAGGCCATATCTTAGGACGCTGGGCTGAAGCGCCCGCCTTCGCAAAACAGCTCCGAACATTGTGAGGTTGTGAGGTTGTGGAGGAAGCTAGCGCGAGCTACTTACGGGGCCGGCTACGGAAGGGAGGGAGATGGAGAGGGCAACCAGAGAGGACGAGTCTGAAGGGAAGACCTCTGGATGAGGATGGAAATAGATTAACGAAGAGAAAGACAGGAAGAAAATGGGCAGAAAGGAGATGAATTGTCCTGGAGAAACGAAGACTGAGGGATGGAAGACGTGACCTAGGTTGGGGGGGAAGGTCGGGGTGAGGTGCAGCGTGCCGTTATTTTTTTTTCCTCACTGACGATGGTGTTCCCATTTTCCGTTGAGCTCCGAATCGCTTTGTAGCAACTTGGCCAAGTGCAAGCTTTGGGGCGCTAGTCCTGATTGGGCAAGAGCTGTCGTCCCGCCAAAAACCGAAGGGGAACTGACAATGCAAAGCTGGACTGGGGAGGTATAGGTACAAGGTCCGAAGTTCCGACGAGGGCCCACTTCGGTGGCTACATTGTACTTCAATGGCTCGACCCAGTTGAGCCTACCTGCAGTGCGGCACTCTGTCTCTGCTTGCCATGCGAGTTTAAGGACGATTCTATTGGTATTTCAATGACTATTACCCCGTACCCGACTGAAGCTTTAATCATAGTTTAAGTGCAATATCAATGGCTTCTTGGGCGTCTGCATTTCCGAGAGAGTCCCTCTCAAGTCGTCGTCGGTCGGTACATCGGTGCCTGGATTACCGGTTCAACGTATTACGTCAGCAGAAATCCATCGACCTCCTCTGATGGAATCGCTTCAAAGCCTCAGGCAGAGCTATTCAAACACGTGGAGTTTGTGCTTCATTCCAATCATCTCAGGGGCAAATGTGCAGTGTCGTGTACGAAGTAAGGACCCCTGTAGCTCCTCGCTGAGCCCCAGAGATCTAGGGAGGATACCCCTAATTGAGCCATCAGCTTTGCAGTGTATCCAGTGTCCACTGGTGTTAAATGTGCAGTGACTTGCCTTGATCAGACATGCCGCCAGCTACTTGTACTAGTACTTGCGTCCTTTTCCTCAAACCATCAACCCTGACAAGGGGTACGTACCCCCTTTTTTCCAATGACTTGGCTACGTAAGGCTCTCTCAGCCCAGCTGTCGTCGACTGTCCGTGCGTGCTCACAACTTGGTTGATCTTAGGGAAAGTCGCAACCTGGATTTTTGGAAGCGTGTTCAGTTCGCCTGCCTCGGCTTCAACGACAAACCATAATTACTGGCCTTGAAAACAAGAAACGCCTTTGGCCATCGCAACCTGTCGTTACCCGGAAACATTCAGATCAAGCCGGAGACGCTACACTCTACTTCACCACCCCCCTTTCCACTGTCCTAGTCGACCCGGTTCAAGAGGACAGGTCCGCTTAAATCTCCCTCTCCCCCAGACGCCTCTTGCATCCCATATGGCCCATCGCCTCTGCCGCGCTCCCCGATGAGCTCCATCTCGTTTGTGGTATCCTCTCTGGATGCCATAGCCACCTCGAAAGAAGCCCATAAGAACAAGCAGCTAGCCGAATATGCCCAGGCCGCCATATCCGCCATAAAAGAGAGCGATCCGCAACTTCCCGAACCAGAGGTCGTCTTTGCGCCGCTCCAGCTCGCGACCAAATCTTCCAATGTCCAGCTCACCACCACCGCTCTAGACTGCATCGGGAAGCTTATATCCTACTCGTACTTTACCGCTATTGACAATGATGCCCGTGGAGGAGGACCGGGAGGAGAAGGCGGCGGCAGCGAAGACGGAGCTGCTGCTGCTGCGAGGGCCCCCCTGATCGAGAGAGCGATCGATACGATATGTGACTGTTTCCAGGGCGAGACTACCGCAGTTGAAATCCAGCTTCAGATCGTCAAGTCCCTTCTCGCCGCCGTCTTAAATGACAAGATTGTCGTCCACGGCGCCGGTCTCCTCAAGGCCGTCCGCCAGATCTACAACGTGTTCCTGTTATCGAGGAATACGGCCAACCAACAAATAGCCCAAGGCACACTGACCCAGATGGTCGGCACAGTCTTCGAGAGAGTAAAGGTACGCCTGCAAATGAAGGAGGCGCGCATCAACCTTTCGAAATTAAAGCAGAACTCGAGCAATGTCACCTTTGAGCAACCCGAGACGCCCAATGGAAAGGACACCGAGACCACACTGCATGACGATGCAAGCGAGAATGGAGACGCCGACGCCGACACCGCTGCTGACGGATCGACTGACGCTGCTACCGAGAGCGGAGAGGGCGAGACGAAGCTTACGCTGAAAGATCTCGAACATCGAAAGAGCTTCGACGATACCCACATGGGCGATGGCCCCACGATGGTTACTCAACTGAAGACGATCAAGCGGACTGCCCGGTCCGTGTCCGAGCAATCCATTGGCGACTCGGCCCTCGAGGATACCCCCGAAAGCCTCGACGCCGAAGACGAAGTCTACATTCGGGATGCCTACCTCGTCTTCCGGGCCTTTTGCAACCTTGCCACCAAAGTCCTTCCGCCGGACCAACTCTACGATATTCGCGGCCAGGCCATGCGCTCGAAACTCGTCTCCCTCCACCTTATCCATACCGTCCTCAACAATCACATCTATGTCTTTACCTCCCCACTTTGCAAGATCAAGAACTCGAAGAGCAGCGAGTTCACTAGTTTTCTACAAGCCATCAAGTATTACCTCTGTCTCACCATCACGAGGAACGGTGCTTGTGCCGTAGACAAAGTCTTTGACGTGACGGCCGAGCTGTTTTGGCTCATGCTCAAGTTCATGCGTGCGCCGTTCAAGGTTTGTTGTCACTTCTCGATATTCATCCGACAGCGGGGATGGGATACACCGAATCGTCGCTAACTCCTTTCTGCAGAAAGAGATCGAGGTGTTCCTCAACGAAATCTACCTCGCGCTTCTCGCCCGCCGAACTGCCCCCGTCACCCAGAAGCTCTACGTCGTCAACATTCTAGGCCGGCTCTGCGCAGATCCTCGAGCTCTAGTCGAAATATTTCTAAACTACGACTGCGATGGCAGCATCAACAACATCTTCCAAACCATTATCGAGGACCTATCCAAGTTCTCTACGGCGCCCGTAGCCATATACACGACCCATGAACAGATGTATGAGGAACGAAATGCGAAGACCCCATCCGCAAGTGAATGGCAGGTAAAGCCGATCCTGCCGCCGCCGCTTACCGTTGCTACCATCGCTCCTCTTACCGAGGCCGAGCCTGATATTCCGCGTGAATACACCATGAAGCGTGTGGCGTTGGACGCTCTTGTCGAAGCGTTACGGTCTCTCGTTACCTGGTCTGCGTCGGTGAGGCCAGATGCTGCGTCGCGATCGATAGGCGGCGATGGAGAACGGCGGCAATCTCTGGACGACATCCGAGCCTCGATAGATCCATCCATCTATACAACCGATTCCCCCCAAGGCGGCAACGGTATAAGCTACCCTGCCACGCCCATTCTCGAGGATGATCCCGAACAGCTGGAAAAGATCAAGGCGAGGAAGACTGCGATGACGAATGCCATTAACCAGTTCAACTTTAAACCCAAGAGGGGGGTCAAGCTGCTCATCCAGCAAGGCTTCATACCGAGTGATAGCCCCGAGGATATCGCAAGGTTCCTTCTCAACGATGAGCGGCTGGATAAGGCGCAGATTGGCGAGTTCCTGGGCGAGGGCGACCAGAAGAACATCGAAATCATGCACTCTTTCGTCGACCAGATGGACTTTGCCAAGAAGCGATTCGTGGATGCTTTGAGGCAGTTCCTCCAGTCTTTCCGTTTGCCGGGCGAGGCTCAGAAGATCGATCGTTTCATGCTGAAGTTTGCCAACCGATACGTCATGGGTAACCCGAATGCGTTTGCCAACGCCGACACCGCCTACGTCTTGGCGTATTCCGTCATTATGCTCAACACCGACTTGCACAGCAACAAGGTCGCGAAGCGAATGACGAAGGAGGACTTTATCAAGAATAACCGAGGCATCAACGACAATGCCGATCTTCCAGACGATTATCTAGTGGGCATCTACGAAGAGATCCAGGGTAATGAGATCGTGCTCAAGAGTGAAAGGGATGCTGCTGCCGCTGCTGGCACGCTGCCAACGCAACCAACCGGGGGTATCGCCGCTGGTCTCGGGCAGGCTCTCGCCAATGTCGGTCGCGACCTTCGCAGGGAGGCCTATCTCCAGCAGTCCGAGGAGATCGCCTCAAGGTCTGAGCACCTCTTCAAAACCCTGTTCAAGAACCAGCGACGAAATGCCGCCAAGGCCGGTACCCGATTCATCCCTGCAACTTCCTTCCGACATGTCGGTTCAATGTTTGACGTGACCTGGATGTCCTTTTTCTCCGCGCTCTCGAGTCAGATGCAAAAGACTCACAACCTTGAGATTAACAAGCTCTGCCTCGATGGCATGAAGATGGCAACCAAGATTGCGTGCCTCTTCGATCTCTCCACCCCCAGGGTAGCCTTTATCAATGCGATCAAGAATACCACTAATCTGAACAACCCCCACGAAATCCATGCGAAGAACGTCGAGGCTCTTAAGGTCCTTCTCGAGCTGGGTCAGACCGAGGGCAACCTCCTCAACGAATCGTGGAAGGATATTCTCATGTGCATCAGTCAGCTGGACCGCCTGCAACTTATCTCGGGCGGTGTCGACGAAAGCGCCGTTCCCGACGTTTCTCAGGCGCGGTTCCTGCCCCCGCCCAAGGATAGCGATGCCGCGTCGATAAGGAGTAAGCGGCGCAGCCGGGCGAGATCTGCGGGTTCCAACCGATTCTCCGTGGAGATTGCGCTGGAAAGCAGGTCGGACGAGGTCATCAAGGGCGTCGACAGGATATTCACCAACACGGCGAATCTTTCCGGTGATGCCATTGTCCACTTCGCCCGCGCGCTCACGGAGGTTAGCTGGGACGAGATCAAGGTGTCGGGCTCCAACGATTCTCCCCGAACGTACAGCTTACAAAAGATTGTTGAGATCAGCTACTACAACATGACGCGTGTGCGATTCGAGTGGACCAACATCTGGGACGTCCTCGGTGAGCATTTCAACAGGGTCGGATGCCACAACAATACCACAATCGTCTTTTTCGCACTTGATTCGTTGCGGCAACTGTCGATGCGATTCATGGAAATCGAGGAGCTTCCTGGTTTCAAGTTCCAAAAGGACTTCCTCAAGCCGTTCGAGCACGTTCTGTCCAACTCGCACAGCGTCGCCGTCAAGGATATGGTCCTTCGGTGCTTGATCCAAATGATCCTCGCCAAGGGCGACAACATCCGGTCCGGCTGGAGGACGATGTTTGGCGTCTTTACCGTGGCGGCTCGGGAGCCGTACGAGAACATTGTCGGCCTAGCGTACGAGAACGTCAGCCAGATCTACAAGACCAAGTTCGGCGTGGTCATATCGCAGGGCGCCTTCACCGATCTCATCGTGTGCTTGACGGAGTTTTCCAAGAACACGAAGTTCCAGAAGAAGAGCTTGCAGGCTCTCGAGGCGCTCAAGTCAATTATTCCGAGGATGCTCAAGACACCAGAGTGCCCGCTGTCGCAGAGCTTCAATAGCCTCGCCGCCGGTGCTGAGGCTGCGCTGAAGTCGCCGTCCATGCAACTTCAACAAGGTCGCACTTCGGTCGAGGAGGGCTATTGGTTCCCCGTCCTATTTGCGTTCCACGACATACTGATGACGGGCGAGGATTTGGAGGTTCGGTCTAGTGCGCTCGAATACTTCTTTGAAACGCTCCAGCGGTACGGAGGGGACTTTGGACCCGAGTTCTGGGATATCCTGTGGAGGCAGCAGCTGGAGCCCATCTTCATGGTCTTACGGTCGCGGCCGGAGATGTCCAATGCGCTGAACCACGAGGAGCTCTCCGTGTGGCTCTCGACAACCATGATTCAGGCGCTGCGGAACATGATTACGCTCTTTACGCACTTCTTCGAAGCCCTCGAGTACATGCTTGACAGGATCCTCAAGCTCCTGGCGCTCTGCATATGCCAGGAGAATGACACGATCGCGCGCATCGGTAGCAACTGCCTGCAACAGCTGATTCTTAAGAACGTCAAAAAGTTCTCGCCGCAGCACTGGGCGCAGATCGTCGGGGCTTTCTGCGAGCTGTTTGAGCGCACGACGGCCAAGGAGCTCTTCTTCGCCACCACGCTTGACGCGTCGACTACTCTGTCGCCCGTGGCTAATGGCCATCACCCGTTCCCAGGCGCGCTTAGCCCCGCCCATGAGGAGGTTGACGAGAAGTCGCTGAAGATTAACGGCGGTGATAATGACGAGGCTTCGGACACGGCTAGTTCGCCGCTTCCGACGCCGAAGACGGCAAAGAGCACAATGACGGAAGAAGACTCACGAACGCCTTCCACCACTGCGACGTCGGCTTCCCAAGCGCCGCCGCCCCCCCTAGAAGACTACAAGCCGTCGTCTACTCTTCAGCAGCAGCCGGTCGTCGTGACGGCCGCTAGGAGGCGGTTCTTCAACCGGATCATCTCGCGCTGCGTGCTCCACCTCCTCATGATTGAGACGGTGAACGAGCTCTTCAGCAACGACGCGGTATACGTCCAGATCCCGTCGATCGAGCTCCTCCGGCTCATGGCGCTCCTCAAGAAGTCTTACCTATTCGCGCGGCGGTTCAACAACGACAAGGAGCTCCGCATGCAGCTCTGGCGCCAAGGGTTCATGGCGCAGCCGCCGAACCTCCTCAAGCAAGAGTCCGGCAGCGCGGCCACGTACATCTCCATCCTGTTCCGCATGTTCGCCGACACGGCGCCCGAGCGCGAGGCCAGCCGGTCGGATATCGAGGCGGCGCTCGTGCCTCTGTGCAAGGACGTCATCGGAAGCTACGTCACGCTCGAGGAGGAGAGCCAGCACCGCAACATCGTCGCCTGGCGGCCCGTCGTCGTTGACGTTCTCGAGGGTTACGCGTCGTTCCCCGACGCCGCGTTCAGCGCTAACCTCAAGGAGTTTTACCCGCTCGTCATCGAGCTCGTGGGCAGGGATCTCAACTCGGAGCTGCGCGGCGCCGTGTTGCACGTTTTGCGGAGGGTGGGCGAGGTGGGGCTCGGGATCAAGGATATGAATGCGAAGCGGCAGAGGAGGGAGAGCGTTACGTTGGGGAGTGGGAATAGTGGCGAGGTAGATGCGGCAGAGAGGATGAGGAGGCCGGTGTCGAGGGATTGGTAGATGGGTGGTGCTAGTGCGCTTTGTGGTTGTATAAACGGCCTGGGCTTACTTTGTAAAGGGATTCGGATGGTTTTTGCTGTTTTATTTTTATTTTTTTTATTTCTTGTTGTTTTTATGTTGAATTTTTATAAGGGGAGGGATATCATAGGCTTCTTGTTTCTGAAGTTTGATATGTTGTTATCACAGGATGCTATTTTCCTTGAAAGTGTGAGACTTGTGATGAGATGAGATGGCATCGGAAATAAGGCATGCTCATGCTTTATTTCTATGTTGAGGTCAATAGAGTTATAAAATTAGGCTTGGAAAGTGTGAGTGTAGGAATAGTAACTAGGAGAATATTTCTATCAACTTGGTAGTTTATTTTCAATATGTGATGTTTTGCTTGATTCCTAGAAGGAAGGAACTCTTGGTGATTTGTGTAGATTTATTGAGGCAGGAATGACTGGCTTCAGGTAATTGACAAAGATCAATGGAGGCAGGCATCATCGTGTTACGAGTCGGTGCCAAGTGCCTTCCTTGTTAGTCTCAAGTCTCTCAGAACTCAGGCTGGTGGAAAGTGAAAGTGGCAAGAACAACCCCTCCCCCACCTTCTCTGCCTTGCTTCAACTTATCTTCAACCTCGCCTGATCATTTCCTCACTCAACACTTTGAACAACTCAACATCTCCTCCCTAACTTCATCATACCAATTGATACATCATCTCAAGCAATCACAAATCTACACATACATCCATCAAGACCCAAGCGAAATTGAACGCTCATAAAGGGAAAAAGAAGAGAAAAAAAAACGAATCAACCCACCATCATCATCATGGCTGACGACAAACCTCAAGGCGACCCCGCCTCCGTCGGCATCCCGCCCCTCCTCGACCACCTCAGCGCCCTCACCTCCAACCCAGCAACGCCGCTCGAAAAGCCACTCTTCGAAAAAGTCCTCAACGAGCTCGCCTTCTACAACCTCCCCTTCCCCACCAACCAGCAAACCTACCACACCCTACTCACCCACCTCATCTCCACTCTCCCCATCCTCACCACCGACGACTCCGTACGCACCGTCACGACCCTCATCGACGCCCTTCTCACGCGCATGCCCATCCGCGCCGTGCTCTCCTTCATCCCGCCGCCCATGCTCATCGCCGCCCTCTCGGCCCCTCACCCGGCCGCCAACCTCCTCGGCATGACCATCATCAAGCGCGCCGAGGGCCCCGAGGGCGTGAGCGCCGTTTTGAGAAGGGACGTCGTCGACGCCCTGGTGGAGAGGTGGATGGGCGCCGAGGCGGTGGAGGTGGGGCAGAAGGGCGAGGAGGCGCTTTTGAATCTTTTGGAGGGGACGAGGACGGATCTAGTAGGCGCCACGAAGAGGCTTTCCCTGGAGGACATGGTGAACGGGGACGCGGGCGCGAAGCCCGAGCTGGATATCTGGGACGACGTGCTCCGGGGCCCATCGGCCGTCGCCATCGTGGAAGCCTGCGTCAACAACGACGACGAGCGACAAGCATCCCTCTCGCAGAATCGCCTCCTGGCCCTCCTCCCCCGCGTCGCGCGCTTGGATTTCGACGCCCTCGTGCGGAGCGCCATTCCCCGCCGCCCCGCGCATTCTAACACTCTGCTGCAGATGGCCATCGAGATGGTCGATCGCGACGACGTGGCCATGTACCTCGTGCTCGTGCAGTTTTACAAGGATTTGTTCAGGGACGTGTTCGAGGCCGTCGCGAGCAACCCGGGCACGAGGACGCGGTTCGAGGCGTTTGTGAGGGGGAGGAGCGCGGATACGGCGCTTGTTAGGGCGGTGGGGGAGTTGAGGAGGGAGGTGCAGGCTGATGAGGAGTTGAATGCTTTTGGGGAGTGGATTACGAGCGTGGTTGGGACGGGAAGCTGAGTGATGGGCGTTGGTCGAGTTGGGATGAAGTGGAGTGAAGGAAATGAGCGAATGGTTGATAAGGAGGGGAGGGTGCTACAGTTTGTGTGTTTTGGCGAGAGTGTGGAAGAGAAACCACGAGTAACATCGGATAGCACTATCCAGAAAATAAATTAGACGTATTTCCAGGCATTTCAACCATGTCCACTTGGCTGCATTTACTGGGCAACTTGATGTTTTCTGTAATATCCGCCTTATCGGCCATGTTTTTGTACCGTAACGCCCCTAGGTAACGAAAAGTCCCATCCATCCCATCCCGGCCAACCTATACCCGCACCTCAATCACACTTTGCATCGCAGAGAAGAAGAGGGAAAAAAAACTAGAGAGACCTCTGCTCAGCCAAAACCGCCCTACCAACGACGACCCCGACCCCTCCCTCCAAAACCCCCACGTCCACCACCACCACCTCCGCCGCTTCCACCCATGCCCTGATCGAAACCCCCATAACCTTGACCCTGGCCCGCACCGAAGCCTTGGTAGCTCTGGCCCTGGCCACCCTGACCACCGCCGGCACCACCGGGGTTCTGCATACCAGAAAACATGGCCGCCATGGCGGCGGGATCCATCTGGCTAGGATCCATACCCGACGCCATCATCTGCTGCATCATCTGCTGCATCTCGGGGGTCATGCCGTCCATGCCAGGCATCCCGGCCATGGCGCCTCCGGCTCCGCCAGCCCCAGGCCCGCCGGGCATGCCCATGCCGCCCATCATCATCATGTTGTTGAACTCCTCCATCATCTTCTTGTTGTTGGCGGCGATGATCTCGGGGTTGTATTCTGCGCGGACGGATTCCTGCTTTGAGGCGTAGAGGGCCCACGTGAATTCGTCAAAACCGTAGTTGAAGTAGTCGCTCAAGTCGGTGCCGGGTTTGCGCCAGGGTTTGTCGTTATCGGGAAGGTCTGGTTTCGAGGAAGAAGAATGCGGGGGTTAGAACTGAGGGGTGAAGAGTAGCTAGGAGGGGAAGGCGGGAGAATGTTTACCAGTGTCGATGTTGACGTGCGTGATAGGCTTGCCAGCGGGCGGGTAGACAGGATTAGCATTAATGTTGATCTTGGAACTGCTCGCGGCGGCAGCAGCCTGGTCGGCCGAGGGAACGGGCAGCGGCCTCTGCTCCTCCTTGACGGGCGCGGGCTTCGACGCGATTTCGCCCGATGCGGTGCGCTGAGGGATATTCTTAATGTCGCTGTATCGCGATTGCCTACTCATTGCGGAAAAAAGAAAAGAAAAAAGATGTTACTGAGCTGCCACTGGGTGGGATGGGATGAGGAAGGTGGGAACAACTTACTGGGGAGGAGGGGGCTTCTCGCCGTCTTTGTTTTCTATGATGAAGTCGACATCCTGGCGGAAGGATTAGCAGGCAGTTGACTCGATCTGGCGGTAGGGTAGAATAGAGGCTTACAGAGTCGTCTTCGTCTTCTTCTATGATTACGCCTCCCTCATCCTCCTCTTCGCCCTCCTCAAGCTCATCGTCGTTGGGGTTTCGGGAAGTGGTGGTAGTGGGCTGCTGTTTGGTGCTGGCATCGGCATCTTTAGCAGGGGCCACAATTGGCTCCTCGGGGGAGTAGAAATCATCTTCGTCTTCAATCTCCATGGTGAAAGGTCTGTTGTGGGATCTTTACCGTGTGGTGCAGAAGGTTAAGTGAGGAACAGAGCTTCAGTTGTGGAGGTTGATTAAGAAGCGAGCTCACACTGTGATTCTGCCCACTTGCCAGGCTTTGACAGCTGTTGCCATTACTGCATCACCCACACCGCCTTACAAGACCAAGCCCAACTTTTATCTAATATGTTCTTGCATCTCTTTCAGAAGCAGGATTGGATTCAACCACACTTTATTCAGCTGTACACTACTAGCTTTAAAGAGTTTACAGGCGTCTTTATTGGATAGGAGGTTTATTATGTTGCCATCTTCAACTGGAGGAGTGGATTGCATTTTGATACTCTTGATAGATGACCCCTTGGATGATGAAGAGACTAGAAACATTGTCTTCCAGCTTGAGCCATGTCAAAATGTCTGATGTCAGCTTGATAGTATATAGAAATTCACATTGGGTTGGGTTTTGTTTGGATTGATGGCTGAGTCGTCGAGATCCGGTTCTCTTTGAATGAATCCCAGAGCTGTTTGTAGGGGCAGCCAATACCAGAGTCTTGCAGCTGCTGCCACTCCAATCCACGTGAGACCCCAAAAATATGTCACCGCCTTCCGTATCTGGCATCCCGCCAGCTTGCCTGGCAATATTGACGTTTGGCAAAACAACCAAAGCTCCCACCACCCATATTCGCGTCTGCACCACCAGTAAAACTTTCCTAGCCTGAAAGCGACGCAATCCCTTTGTCGGCCTTTCACCCTTTTTCCTGCTCGACCCGACCCGAACCCGACGAAACATTGATCGCCCATCCTTCGCCGGTAACCGACGATAACAAAAGACGGCACAGGCTTCGACAAATGGCGCTCGCGCGATCGGCCAGTGGTCCTGGTGGACTGTCCATCAACACAGGCGCTGCAAATTTATTGTACGTAGCTCGCCGCATCTGTCACACGCAGGAATTCCCGCCTTCCAGAGACTTTCGATTGCGAAGCTTCTAGTTGATCGGGTAGCTTTGTCTCTCTTCGAACTGCCCCGCCTACGCCACCACCACCGCAAGGAACATGGTAGCAGGCATCCGTATGCTGACCGTCTTTAATGATCTCTAGTGGCTCCACTGCCTCGCAGGCTCCCGCGGCTGGTGGACTCTTCGGCACCGCCGCGAAGCCCGCGACGGGTGGTCTGTTTGGAAGCGCTACTACGACCACTCCTCAGCAAACAGGCGGTCTCTTCGGTTCTACGCAGGCTACGTCTCAGGCGCAGACGACGGGTGGACTCTTTGGAACGGCGGCGAATAAACCCGCGGGAGGTGGACTCTTCGGCAGCCAGCAGACTCAGCAACAACAACAACAACAGCAGCAAGCCGGGGGTGGTGGCCTGTTTGGGGCGACGGCGACGACCCAACCTAGCGGTGGAGGACTGTTTGGTGGTGCTACCCAACAAGCTGCGAGGCCGAGTCTCTTTGGTGCGGCTACTACCTCTGCGATCCAGCAGCCTCAGCAGACCGGCGGGTTGTTTGGAGCATCGACGGCGGCTCAACCCCAGCAGGCGTCGTCTTTGTTTGGTGGCGCGCAGCAGCAGAAGCCGGCAGGCGGGTTGTTTGGCGCTGGTGCTACGACTACTCAGACACAAGGCAGCTCCTTGTTCGGACAACCCCAGCAGGCCCAGACGAGTAGTATCCTGTATGTTAAATACCTTCTTTCCCCTCTCTCCCTCCTCCCTTCTCCCTTCACCCTCATCCCCCCTTAGAAAACAGGATACCGTCAACGGATGTGCGCAAGGCCATCATCATGATGATCTTCGAAAACATGCTAACTTTTCCCGCGGATAGTGGTGGCCAACAACAACAACAACAGGGTGTCCAGCAAGCGGCCCCAGGTGTCCGCGTCGACCTCACGCAAGTTAAGGGCTCCACCAAGTTCGACGATCTCACCAAGGAAGGCCAAGCGCTCATCACGACGATCGAAGCGGCCATCCAAAAGGTGAGCAAGTGGAAGGACGAAATCGCAGGCTACACGCCCGTGCATGAGCAAGAAATCAAGCAGCTGGCCGTCGACGTAGCCTACCTGCAAAACAAGTACGAGCTCGTCAAGCGGGCCGTCCTCGAGGGCGACGTGGCCGCCGTGCAGGAGCTCCGCAACCTCAGCAACAAGAACATCGACGACGCGCAGACGGTGGGCCGCGCCGTCGAGAACCTCAAGCTTCCCGCGCACTACCACCTCCCGGGCCTCTGGACGTCGTCGGGCGCCAACACGAGCTTCGGCGCCGACCCCAACGAGACGGACCTCATCGGCTTCTTCAACAGGCAGTGCGCGCAGCTGGGCGAGCGGGACCAGAAGCTGCGGGCGTATCTGGCGGAGATTCAGCAGCACATGCCCAACGTCGAGGGCGGGCTGTACCAGAAGCTCACGGCGCTGCAGAACCATATGGGGAGCTCGAATAGTGCGTTTGAGGAGATGAAGGCCACGTTGGTGGATATGAGGAATGCTATTATAAGGCAGGCTGTGGAGGTGGGCAAGACTAGGGAGGCGTTGACGAAGTTGCAGATGGCGTTCCTTAATCCTATTTAGAGTCCGTCATATGGTGTTTCTGTTTTTCTCCCTTTTTTCTTTTCTTTTTTCTTCTCCCGTCTACGCGTTACACCGAGCCGATGAATGTTTCTTCGTTTCATGGCATTTTGTTTTTTCTTCCTTCAGGTTTGAGGCCGCGTCTTCGCGTTGCATAAAATACAGGATCAGGTTGTTCCGATGGTGTTTGGGGGAGGGATTTAATTCAAGGTTATTGATGAATATCAACTGTATAATACCAATCGTTTTGGATTTGCTGCCGTGTTGCATCTCCGAAGACTACGAAGTACTTGGATGCAGAGCCGATTATTAACATATTGAGAAGATGTTCACTACGCTGCGCTCGACGTCTCGAGAATTGATTGCTTTTTTTTCGAGGTGGGGAGCAGATCGACATGTCCACTCCGTGCAATATGCGGACACAACTAATGCGGCACCTTGATTTTCGATGCACTGAGTCTCGCCGTTGAGGAGAGGAGAGGATTGTGTGACGTTGGAGGGTGGTGGCTAAAAATACTTACGCTGTACTTGGTCTTGTCTTGCGGAAGGCGGTGCCTTGTGCTAAGCTAAGGCTGATGGCGGGGTCGTGGTGCTGATGTCAGTCACGCCTTGGCGCCGACCATTTTCAACTTGCTTCGCATTGCTCCAACTTTTTTCTTCCCACCCCACCTCGACTCGCAGCATCGAGCCTTGCTGCCAGCGCAACTTGTACAACAACGTCCGACAACCAACGACAAAAGTTCCGTCGCCAACCCCAGCCATCGAGACAAAGGCGGATCAGTCTTTCGACACTAACCTGCTCTCAGTCAAGACGGCAGACGAAAAAAAAAAAATAATAATAAAAAGCAATCGCCGATAACGCTCACAATCTCCCATGTCCCGGGGCGGTTTCCGAGGTGGTGGCCGTGGCGGTCGTGGAGGCGGTCGTGGAGGACGAAGCGGCCCCCCTCTGCCCTGGGAATCCGATGAAGTCGATGGCCGACCCTCAGAGACCTTTCCGGTTCGTCTTCCCTGGCAGCGTCTCTTCTCTTTTCTCTCCCCTTTCTCATTCCTCTGCCTTACGCCCTTTCGTAGCCAGTTCTCTCGACTAACTCAACTTTTTTTTTCTTCTTCTCTACTAGCCATACTCGTTCAAACCGGCCGGAGCTCCAACCGATGCCGAAACGCGCTACCTCACCAACTTCCTCCTCTACCAGCGCCAAATCCACGAAGGACCCCTCTACACAAAGAGGCACACCCTCCGCGACCCCACGCGCCCGCGCCGCATCTATGACCAACAACAACGCAACCGCCAATACGCCGTCAAGAGCAAAGCGACGACCGACGTCTTCACGGCCGTGGAAACGTGGTCCTCGCGCTTCAAGCCGAGCGAGCGAAACCTCCCCGACTTCTCGACGCGGCCCTACGTGAAGCGCATGTTCCCCGCCGAGCTGCACGCGACGCTCGACGGCGCCGACGGACCGGGCGGCGGCGGCGGCAGGAAGAACGGCGGCGCGCAGCAGGGC
>JUDQ01000471.1:0-23642 GCA_000812075.1 Scedosporium aurantiacum
CCCCCCCCCCCCCATTTTTTCCAGCCCTGTTTTCAACAACACACACACATTTTGGACATCGAAAACGTATAGTGATGGATCAATTGATAGCTGGCACTCCTTCGTCCTAGCTCTTTCTTGCATCAATCAATCATTCGATGGCTATTTCGAGAACAAGTGGTGCATCAGTGTGGTGTGGTAAGTGGGGAAGGGGCAACGTCCTTTCATCATTTCCATTTACACTACTTCGTACCTCGTAAACTACTTCGCCTGAGGCTCTGTCGGATGATGCGAATGAACGAATTAAGCATGCACCTTTAATATGAAATAAACAATCCAATTGATGCAAGACCGGGAAAACGCAGTTACGAGTTCTAATTTCTCGTATAAATAGAGTTGGATGTGTTACAGAACACCCGAAAATATCGGATCATAAATAGATGAAAAAGAAGACATCGGGCTCTTGATGATACCTCGTCGTAGGCGAGATGAAGGGGTGCGTTAACAATGAAACATCAATGAATTGCAGTAGTCACTAGACCTTGTAGTTCTCAACTTTGGAGAAATTGGGTCGTAGTTTCGATATGCCGCAACGGTATCACATCGTCCTGTTCATTGCATTGCTTTAATTCACTTCCGACTACGAAGTAATTATTGTCTCAACAGACCAATGGTTCAATAAATACGACATCTCGGCATCTGGACTCGAGACAAAGTTGGAATTCGTAACTTTAGCAGAATAAGAATGGCCGTGATTAGAGATTCTGGAGGGAGCTCCCTAGTAAAGAAGCGGTCCGTTTATAAATCTAGTCCAGAAGAAGGAGCCGTGACGAGTGACGAGTTGGGAGCTGGAAGAGCTGAATTGATCGGTAGAATGAGGCTTCGAGTGCTAATTTCCTCCAAAGATTCGGAGATATTTCCCATTATTCACGCCATGTTAAACCACCCATCCCAGTTCCCAAGGTCCTTTAGTTCCAACAACTCATAAAATCCCTCGGCCGGGACCAATTACGGCGCGGAGAGGCAGTGTCGTCAATCACGAACCAGGGCAATCACGAATGTAAAGCCGAGCAGGGGCAGCCTTCTTTGACGAGCCTCACACATACGAAGTACCACACACATGCTTAGGCAATGGACACTAGTGGTGGGAAAGAGGGGCGGAGCGGAATGCAAAGTAAAGCAGGGACTGAGGGAGATATCGGGGAAAATACTGCCAAGACATGGTCTTCCCCATCGATCAGCGAACCAAGGACCCAGAAGCTGATGATCAACGAGGCTTATATCACAGATAAATGGAGAGTGCCGGTTCAGAGAGAACGGGGAAAACAAGGCTCGTGGCATTGAGATTAATCATGATTCAAACCTCATTTAGCTATCAAAGGAGCACGTCGGATGACGATATTCTGGGTCCATACGACTCTGGTCTTGGAGATCTGCCCACAGGACTTTTTTTCTTGTTCCTTCTCTTGACTCGTCTCGTGCGTTGCAGATACGCACATTAACTTGCTGCAACTATCCTTTGGCCTACCTTATTTGTCGAGGATGCTCCGCGTAGACGAACAATTCGGGAGGTTGCATTGTCCTTGGAGTGCAGAGCCTTTCATCGTGTAATGCGTCCGGTGGGGGATGAGCTGGTCATCGGCTATCTCGGCGCCACAGGTCGAAACTAGATGAGTCGAATGGGTGGATTTGAAGTTCCACCTGCTTGTCTGACCGTGGAGTCGCGATTTGGGATGGAACATTGAACATTGACGTCAAATCCAGGCATAAACTATTATGACTGATCCAGCAAAAGGTGACGTCCCCAGCCAAAGGTCGGTCCTTCGTCGACAGCAAGAGCAGCACGAGTTCTTTCGTTGCAGTCGCGAAAGTCCCTGTCGCCTCTGACGAAGTGCAAAGTAACAAAACGCCCGGAATTTAAGAGCCCTCTACCATTTTCGACCCCGTTCGAGCTTTTCGACCCTTTCGACACAGCGCCTGTGTTTGAGGTTGAATAGGAGAATATACCGGAAAAGGGAACCGACACGCCCCTGGAGTGAGATCGTCAGGTCTTCAGAGCAATCCCCAGCCTCTGGTTGGCCCTTACATGTCCCCACGACCCCTGGCCCGCCCCTTTCTCATCTCCTGCACGCCCCCCCCTCGCCTACGTCTCACCCCCCTCCTGTACACTACTCCTGTAACTGCCCTTAATTTTCCGCGCCTGATCTTTTGTATCTTTTGTCCAGTCAGCACTCAGTCTCCCCTGGACAGTGACTTCAACTTCCTACTTTGACTGGACCCCGCCAAATGGAGACAAAACATCAAATCTTCCAAGTCCAGACAAGACTTGACACGCCCCCCCAAAATCCCCACATATGCCTCACTGCGTCCGTCCCTAATCGTCATTGGCTTCCGATTTGATGTGTCCCCCTGCTCGATCAGTCTTGGCACCTCAAACGCATCAGAAGGCCTGACGTATTGTCACCTCTCCACGAACCGTTTGCTCGCTAGCTTGCCTAACTGGTACCCAGCGAAACCCAGAAGCCAGAAAAGGAACACTGAACAAATTTGAACCTCTTGCCCCACCCTGGCCCTACGTTGCTCCAAACTCTCATAGGCTTGCGCGGACATTACAAGGGCCAGAACTCTTCCTCTGGTACTTTCGAGGTTCATGCTAGCCTCTAGGTCGCATATGCGTCCACTCTTTTTTTTTTTTTCTCTACTCGCGACGCTAGGCGGCAAATCGACCCGTTTGTAATCCTTGACGGAGGGCTTTTCGTACCTGCGCGATGCGGAAGTATAAGCCGAAGTCAAAGGGACATGGGCCAGGCGAAACCTCTCAGCCAGTCATGGATCTTCCCTCGTGGCAGAGATAATGAACATGAGGAAAGAAATGAATGATGAATGCTTAAAAAGAAAAGTGCCAGTATTATCGGATTACGGATCTCGAAGACGGGGTGTGGCAGTAAGAGGGATACACGACAGGGCGATCCGGAATAAAAGAGCCAGAAGGAAGGGAAGCACGAAGTAATAGAAGAAGCAGTAAACCAGAAAACAGACGCCCATAACAGCAGCAATGGGAGGAAACTGGGGAGATCTGTCCCAGGGGCCGAACCAAGCATAACGTTGCCTACAGCCGTGACCCAATTGAACAGCCTCCCCCCTCGTGGGCCGGTACCCGCCAGCGGCGACCTACGAAGTAGGGCCAGGTCCAGGGCCCGGTCGGATCTGACGGTTGTCCCCCAAGACCCAAGGGTGTGCGGGCGGGCGTGTGGGAAGTGGGCAAGTGGGAACTTGTGTATCCCATTGATGAATCGACACAGGGGGCTCGTCTTATCCTGCATCGGTGCAACTTCTCAAACGTATACAATCCGGTTGTCCCCTCCCACCATGCAAGTCTCTTAAGACCCTTCCCACCTCCCTCTCTCTCTTTTCTTGTCCTCCCTTATTACTTGGTATTCTGGTGATATTCATTGTTTTTCTTTTTTTTTTTTTTCCTTTTATATTGTTTCTCGTTCGACCTTCATATTTTTTCCTCCATTTTCTTCTGACTGGGTCATGAGTTTGTGAGGTTGTGTCGAGAGAGCAGCTTCTTTATACCATTCGCCTCTCTCACACACACACTTGCCTCACATCGCTTCTCTCTCCTCTCTCTCCCTCTCATCTACTTCTTTTCTCTACACTCCCTTCGTCTCCAGATCAATCCGAGCGCCCCAGTGGTTCTCTCACAGTGATTGCTCAACAATCAATCATCCTCTCTTTTCTCTGTCCTTCCTTACTTCCTTCCTTACAAAAAGCGGGCCTTTTCACTATTGTCCTTGCTTTGCGCCATTCATTCAATATACAACGACTATTGAAAGAAAAAGAAAATCGACAGCAGCGCCCCCGGCCTATTATTCTCTTTCCCGTAACTGGAAAAAAGAGAATCACGATACTCGAAAGGATCCTTTTGCGGCTTCGATCAATCTTTTTTTCTTGTTCCTCCTCTCGAACCTCTCTTCTCAATCTCTCTCATCGTCATCGCCTCTTATATCGACTTACACACCCACCGAAAAATAGTCAGAATCCAAAGAAACAACGCAACCCGATTCCGAGACCATGGCTCCTCAAAGATCCCGCCTCTCGGCGCTCCTCCTCTTCCTCCTCCCCTTCACGGCCCTCGCCCAACGCCTCAGCAACATCAACTTCATCGGCCTCCCCATCTCCAACCCCGATGCCACCGACATCATCCCGGACCGCTACCTCGTCGTCTGGAACACCACCTTCCCCACCGAGGCCATCGAATCGAAGCAGGCCCTCTTCATGAGCAACATCCAGAAGCGCAACATTAACAAGCGCGGCTTCTCCGGCTCCCTCCTCTCCACCCGCGTCAATTCCTACCGCTACAACAAGTTCATGGCCATGACCTTTGAGTCTGACAACGATCTGCTCCTCTCCATTGCTGACCAGCCCGAGGTCGCCTACGTCGAGGCCGTTACCCGCGTTCGTGCCTCCGCTGTCGCTGCGCAGCAGAATGCTCCCCTTGGCCTGATTCGTCTTTCGTCCGAGACGCTGAGGAACCGTGGTACTACTAGTGGCTACATCTTCGACACTAGCGGTGGCGAGGGCATTACCGCCTACGTCGTCGACACGGGTATCAGGACCACGCACTCCGAGTTCCAGGGCCGCGCTACTTTCGGTGCCAACTTTATCCAGGGTAGCCCGAATACCGATGAGAATGGTCATGGAAGCCACGTTGCCGGTACTATTGGTGGCAGGACTTTTGGCGTTGCTAAGCAGGTTGACCTTGTTGCTGTCAAGGTTCTTGATGCCGATGGTGGTGGTGACACTGCTGGTGTCCTTGACGGAATGCAGTGGGGTAAGTTGGCAGTCTCTTTTTCCTCAAAACCGTCTAAGCGAAGGGGGTGAGGGGGAGAAATAGGAAGTAGAAGAAAAAGTAGTGGACGGGTAAAGAAAACAACTAACACATAAACCTACAGTCGTCGACGATGTCCGCGCCAACAACCGCTCTGGCAAGGCTGTTATGAACATGTCTCTCGGCGGCTCCTTTTCCCGCGCTATGAACTCGGCCATTGAAGCCCTCCGCCAAGCCGGCGTCGTCCCCGTCGTGGCCGCCGGTAACGAGAACGTAAGTCACAGCCTACATTTTTGTCCTGTACCTCGGTTTTTTTCTTTCAAATCTAATTCCCAATCCAACAGGTCGACGCGGCCAGCACCTCCCCCGCCTCGGCCCCCAACGCTATCACCGTCGGAGCCATCAACGCCGCCGACGACCGCCGCGCCTCCTTCTCCAACTTCGGCTCCGTAGTCGACATCTTCGCCCCCGGCGTCGACGTCACCTCCGTCGGCATCTCCAGCGACACCGCGTCCGCCCGCCTCTCGGGAACCTCCATGGCCAGCCCCCACGTCTGCGGTCTCGCCGCCTACCTCATGGCCCTCGAGGGCATCACCGAGGTCGACAACGTCGTGGCCAGGATAACTCAGCTTGCTGGGACCACGGGCGCCAGCGTGAGGGGGAACAGGGGGGATACGACTAATTTGATTGCATATAACGGTGCGCAGCAGTTGTTGTAAAGGGGACATGGGGCGGCGAGTTGAGGTTTTCTTTTCTTTTCTTTTCTTGATTCTACAGGAATTGTGCATATAGGGGGGATTGATATGTTTGTATCATTTCTGCGGTGCAAAAACGCGAGGGGGAAACGAACAAACTAGGAACCTATTTGAAGGGAATTTAGGAAGGGAGAGCGAATATGTGGAAACACATAAATTCTCGAATAAGCTGGTTCTTTTTTTCATCTTTTGATTTTTTTTTTCTTTCTTCTTTCATATAGAAATGCGAGAATCCCTGGTCTAATCCTGGCGAAAGATGGCGAGGTTGCTTTTGCGCTTTGCTCTTTTGGTTTCTATGTCCGTGATGGAGGCATCACATCTTTCCGGGTCTTGTTTTTGGCTTAGTGTAGCTAGCTGGAATCAAGGTTCAGAAGAAAGGAATTGTTTGAAAGTGAAAAGAGGTGTCGAGAGGCAGTGTTTCTGTTCGCATGCGGACTGTTACACGAACACAGCTTCTCTAGCAGGGATACAGCCATAGCCAGCAAGGTTGGGAGGTTTTCCTGGGAATGGCAGCAGTTTGGCCGTACGAAGGAGGTGCGTTTGACGCACTACTCTTGTCAAACTCATCGTGAGTGTGTAAGAAACGGAAGAATGTGATGAAGGGTGTTTGGTATCTGCCGTTCCTTGCTCGGCTGAGAATACTATCCTACTACGCAAATCCTCCTTGACTTTTGGGGACGATGTGAAATGCTTGATACGTGAATGGACGGGTATGCTTGCCGTTTCTCCTATATCCAGCTCTTCGACTCATAAAACTTCTTGGAAGGCATTCTCATCCTAGATATCCACTGACTCGTCAGGACCTTGTCCATGCTCAAGTCTGGTCCCATTTCGCGGTCCTCTCAAGAAGAACTTCATTCCTCCAGCTGATCTCCTGGCTCCTAACAGCGACACATTTTCTAAAGAAACCCCACAGCTCTCCAAGTACATATCAGGGCGTTCCTCCATCCTAAAATCCCCCTTCAAAGCAGCTGTCCCAGTCGTAAATCCCGTTCAACCATAGGCTAGAGAGGGCAACTAAAGAAACACACTTCATATTCACCAGAACTCACATCCTACTCAAAAACGGCGGAATAAAAGAGCTCCTAAGAAAACATGAGACGTCATAAACCATCCCGCACCGCGCGGAACGAATTCAAAAAAGGGGCGTATCCGGACGGGACGCCGGAGCCGCAAGTCTCCAGCGTTTTGGAACTACACAGGCTAATTCAAGCGCAAACCACCGCCGACGAATGGGAAAAGAAATCAAGAGAGGAAAGCGCGGGGATAAATTGCTGGGAGCGTCTCAAATGTCGATGCTTTTCTGTATTTGCGAGGAAATATCTTGGATCTTGCCGGATCTTGAAATACTCCGTGCTTTTTAAGCCTCGGTGAGGATTCAACAACTAAGCTTAGCCAAATGAACCTATCCTCAAGAGCCTATAATATCACGAGAACTATTACTCAACGCAGAAGAATCTCTTCGTCTTCCTTAGGTCTCTATCCCCCCGGACCTGGCCCGGAAGTATATCGCAGGCGAGCAAAGATCAGAACTGCCAGGTTCAGCCGAATTCCATTTCAACTCCCGCCCCCTTGACTCCTTGGAATGAGCAGCGATCACCAAGGGTTTCGATAAAGAACACTCCCCTGACGTGCGTGTCTCGGCGTTTTGCACAATGAGAAGCAAAGCGGAAACGATCAAATACGAAGTACAATAGTGACATGACGCTCCTTGCCGGCTCCAAGCCCAGGAAACTGCCACTTTGAAGAGGGAAGCCAAGACTTTTCTCACGTCCTAAACCAGGAAATTACCAGCGAGGGAAGCAAACAGCAAACAGCATCAGAATAAATCGCATAGAGCAAAAAAAAAGTATCATTAAAAAACCATAGAACGACACAATTTAGCAAAGATATGTTTGCACTTCAGACCCGGACAAACTTCCAACCTGAAAGAAAAAGGGATCGGAAATCCGCGGATCCGGCCTGCCATCAGACGAGGACTCCACGCAATGGGATTTGATATAAGCACTTCTTCGGCACAACCAACGGCCATCACCCTCTTGCGAAGGGGCCGGATTGCAATTTGACATCCGTGCTATCCGAAAAGGATGGGAGAATAATAGCAATAAAAAGAAAACAGTCAAGACGAGACATCAAAATCTTGATGCGCACACCGTTGCTCAGGGACTCGAGCATAAAAGTCCGGATAGGACGGCGAGCGGACGCCGGGCGCAGAAACAAGAATGGGTGTTATGTTATTAGTATATGGTGAATAAAAACCGTGTCGTGGAAATACCCCCGGTCCCATAGCTCCAACTCCCTGGAAGAATTAAAATATCCCCTGTAACATGAAGAAGGGATCTCACCTCTCTCGAGTGCATGCACGCCGAAGTCGTCGCCCATTTGGCGTGTCAGAGAAAAAAAACAGCAAGTGCCCGGTCGAACGTGGATCCGAGCAGAAAATCAGGATGAAAAGATAATCAAGGTCCAAGCATAAATGGGCAAGGCAAAGGAATCATTAGTTGCCTGCACAGTATTACAATTCGTCGCGTCCAACTGTCGTCGTTATCGTGTCCTGCGGCCAATACTTAGTGAAGTAAAGGTTGGCCAGGTAAGCACCACCAATCTACCAACGAGGTTAGCATCGTCCTACACGTCTCACTCATTGCATCATGGGATACTGCTTACCATCAAGCCAGCAATCAGCACCATGGTGCCAACAACAACAGCAACCAGGAATGCACCATCCCCGAGATCCATACCCTGGCTCTCCGCCATCTGATCGTTCTGATACCTCTTCCGCTGCCTTTCGGCCGTCTGCGGAGGGAAAACGGTATCGATGAACTGCTCGATGCGAGAACACTGCAGGCTGATTTCCAAGTAGTGGGGATCCCGAGGATCATTCCGCTTGTGTATCCTCTGGATGTACCTCCTGAAGACTTCGGAGACGACCCTCAGGTTCTGCGTGGACTCGGTCATAAGCCGGCAGGCGTCGCCCTTGGTGATCTTGACGTTCCTGTCAAAAACGTCGGGGTTGTTGAAGACGAGCTCCAGGGTGGCAATGGCCATGCTCTGGGGGATGGCGACGAAGTTGAAGACGCTCTGATCCTTGATGGCGGCCATGTAGAAGATGCACTCCTCGACGTGTTTTAGGGAGTTGAGGACCATGTGGTTCAAGCACTGCACGGCCAAGGGGCGGTTCTCGGGCTTGAAGAGATGGGCAAACTCGCCAACGTACTGCGACCAAATCTCCTTGGGCCAGAAACGGCGTCCGTCCTCGAAGTCCTCGCGGATATCTCGGATGATGTTGGTCTTTTGGAGGAATTGACCCATGGACTCGGTCAAGCTCGGCTTCTCGAGGAGCTTGGGAATGGCTAGGTTGGATTTGACAAAGAGGCGGGTCAAGCCGTCGCCGACTAATCCTGCTACGTAGTGGCAGTAGAGCTCGTAGTCTTTCACGGTGTTTACGCCGTTTGTGTTGAACTCGGCGTTTAGCGCGTAGTCGGCCATGCCATTGCCCATCTTGACGGTGATGTCGTCGATAATCTCAAAGTACTCAGGCTTGATCTTCTTGAGTTCCACCACCACATCGTCGAAATGGACTAGAAGCTCTCGGTCCTTCTCGTTGGGGCCGTTGTCGTTGAACGTCCAGCCATCAATGATCATGTTCTTGTTAAAGTTCCTCAGAAGAGGTTCCTTCTTCTTGATATCAATCGTCATGTCATCCTCGATGGTGTCAAGGCCTCGAAGCACTAGGTAGAAGAGGGCGACGGGAACCAGCAGTTCAGGGTTGAGTTCTTGGATGACGGCCGAAAAGCTTCGGCTCGTCAGGTCGAGAAAGCGGAAACATGATTGAAGGGTCTTGGGCTCTGTTGCTGGGTTTCGCCTGTGGACCGGTTCATGCCAGAGTTTCCTGTAGAAAAAAAAAGGGCGAGATCAGCACACAAGACCTTGGTGCCGGACTGTAGAGCAGACGTCCTCAAGTGAGCGACTTTGGGGAGAGGCAACAAACCATTGAATGATAGCCTTGAGCTGGTTGGGGTGAAGGAGGAAGTAGAGGGCACCCATTGTGTGGGAATGGGTAGAAATAGCAATTCGGACGAGAGGAAGGAGAACAAAAAGAGGTTGGGATTGGGGGCGTGAAAAGAAGGTGGTGGGTGGATGAGGATTTTTTTTTAACCTTCTCTTGCTCGCAAGTCAGGGGGACACAAGATCCATAGGATCAATTGGTCAATGGGGGCAAGGGGGAGAGAAACTCTGTTGCCTTGACCACAAACCGCAAACGACAAACGACAAACGACAAACCACAAGCAGTGTTGAACCTGGTCAAGGAAACGTCTCAAGGAACTAGGCAAACATGACGATCAATATCGCTAGAAATTAAAGTGTACAGATCGCAATTGAAGAATTAAAAAAGAAACATGAAGAGAAGGGGAAAAAAAAAAAAAAAGGAAATTTGGGTTTAGAAGGGAGAGAGAGGAGAAGGGGACAGGGACATGCTGGATTACTTCGAAGCGCTCCAACGGAAATTTTGGAGGGCCACTATTGGACCCGGCAACAGTTCGCCAGCACCCGGAGCACAGGCAATAATGTGGTTGCCTTGGGCCTTGGCTGGATCAATTGGTGTTGGGGGAAATTGGGGGATGGGGGATTTCTTGGTGTTTTGCCGCAATTGCGGGTCGCGAAGCCGACAATGGCTGCTCCAAGCCTGAAAGGACACTGCTCAGTGGTGCGCCTGTATTGTGCTGCTTGGGAGCAGTGCAGTGTGCCGTTTGCAACTGCCAACGGGACGTCAGGATTGCTTACATAAACATTCTGTGAGCTTGGGACGCAGGGACTGTAGTGGAGCCGAGACAAGGGAGGGACACTCATGGACAGATTGATGATGATCTCTCATCTCATTCAACTCGGCTTCAAGTTAAGAAGTAGTCACGTTCTCCCCAGCGAAGTAGGCATGAGCTAGAAACAAGTTTACGGGGTACGAAGCAGAGATCGATTTATTGAACTATGATTTGCCTTGACCTCCAGCGCTTGACCTCCAGCGCTCATCGCCCTTGTTGGCCCTGCCTCGGCCCTGATTTGTGCCCCTCAAAACTCTAGCCAGTGCTTCATATGCAGGTCATCATCGTTGAAGACAAAGCATGTGTAGCTGTACTTCAGACGCACAGACGTTTGCAGTTGTGGCTGGACGTTGAAAACATGGCTGGAAAAAGAAACTTGTAAACCCAACCAGCCCAACCAGATAGAATTCAGATATGCACAAAGTACAAAGTATTACAGGTAATACTCACAAGGAGAAGATGTTACCTTAGTACAGAGTACCACATTACCATCGGATTCATTCAATCCTGCCATTTAACTCTTGTAGGATTAACCAATGTGATTGATAGCTATATCAAGGTTCTAGACTTGATGAACTATGTAGAAATCTTGTAGGTAGATGTCTGGCATATCAACATGCCAGCTCAGTCCCCTCAGTCCATTCAGTCCACCCCTTACTTCATCTATTCTAGAATTTGAGATCACAGGCTCCCTCTTTCAATGCTGCGCCTTGCCGGCCTCCGTCCTGGCACTGCTGTCTGTGTCTAATGTACAACCTCAATGATACCAAAATAGGGGTCCTCCAAGTACAGGTACATGCTTGCGTAACACTGTCTTGGTATCCCCACAAGTCGCCAGTACTAAGGAATATCCATCCCCCCTCTCTGACGACATGTTTTCGGGCGCTCCTTCCTCTTCAAAAAATTGCCCCGCTGTGACTTTTCAGCCTGGGTAAAAGAAAAAAAAATATCAACGCTCATCTCAGCCCTGCCCGCCCCTTAGTCAATATCTATACCTACAAAGTACAACCAGGCATTTCTGTGAAGTAACCTTGCTTCTCCCAAGCACAATCTGTGTTTAATACTTTGTATTTCTTCCCTAATTCCCCCCAGACACGGAGCAAAACTCTGCATCCCCACATTCGGATACCCACACATTCTACAGCTTTGCCCGCATCCCTAAACCGCCATGGTCGTGGATACCGCCTACTACGACCTTCTCGGTGTGAAGCCGGAAGCGAACGATATCGAGATCAAAAAGGCCTACAGGAGGCTCGCCATCATCCACCATCCAGGTGCGTCCTCCTCCCTAGACTCGCCCTATGCTGGGTAGTCCCTCCAATTTTTTTTTTCTTTGCTGACCGAGGAACTCGCCAACTCGCTCAGACAAGAACCCCGATGACCCCACGGCGAGCGCCAAGTTCCAAGAGATAGGTGAGGCCTACCAAGTCCTTTCCGATCCCCAGCTCCGCGCCTCCTACGATAAGTACGGCAAGGAATCCGCCCGCCCCACCGAAGGCTTCGTCGACCCCTCCGAGTTCTTCACCTCCATATTCGGCGGCGATGCCTTCCTCGACTGGATCGGTGAGATCTCCATCATCAAGGACCTGACCGCCGCCATGGACATCACCATGCAAGGCCAGGCCGCAGAGGATGGAGAGTTCCCCGGCACCGAGGAGGCCATGAAGGAGAGCATGAAGACGGCCGAGGCCGAGGCCGAGGCGTCGGCCGCCGGTTCTTCTTCCGCGGGTCCGAAAACCACACCGCCTACCGTTGTCGTCGAGGACGAGAAGCCCGATGCTTCCGCTAGCACCTCAGCCACAGCTAGCGAGCCCGGTCCCCGTCGCACTCCTAGCCCCGCTGGACGAACTACCCCCAGTCCAAGCCCATCCGGCACATCCACGCCGCGACCCACGGCGATACCCATCCGCCCCGCTCTCATGGACAAACCCTCCGACGAAGTAACTCCCCCCGCCGCGCAATCCGACGACCTCCAGAAGAAGAAGAAGGACAAGGGCGGGCTCACGAAGGAGCAAAGAGACCAGCTTGCGGCCCTCCGCAAGGAGCAAGAACGCGCCCGCAAAGAGCGCGTCGACAACCTCACAGCCAAGCTCCTCGACCGCCTCAGCGTATGGACCGAGACCGACAAGGGTTCCGACGTCACGGCCGCCTTTCAGGAGAAGATGCGTCTCGAGGTCGAGGAGCTCAAGATGGAATCCTTCGGCATCGACATCTGCCACGCTATCGGCCAGACCTACGTGAGCAAAGGTTCGACCCTGCTGCGGAGCCAAAAGTTCCTCGGCATCTCGGGCTTCTTCAGCCGCATAAAGGACAAGGGCAACATGGTCAAGGACACGTGGAACACGATCAGCAGCGCCCTCGACGCCCAGGCCGAGATGGAGAAGATGGCCCGCCTCGAGGAGGAGGCCGGCGAGGACTGGACGGAGGAGCGAAAGGTCGAGTACGAGAGGAGGGTCACGGGCAAGATTCTCACGGCTGCGTGGCGGGGCTCTAAGTTTGAGATTCAGGATATCTTGAGGAGTGTCTGCGACAATGTGTTGAATGATAAGGCGGTGCCGCTTTCGAAGAGGCTTGAGAGGGCGCAGGCGTTGGTGATTGTTGGTGATGTGTTTAATAGGGTGAGACCCCACTTCCCTTTTTTTTTTTTCTTCTTTTCTTTCCTTTTTCCCTGCCCTTTACGACTCTTGATGATGACGACGACGGCATCGCTAACTATCTACAGGCGAGACGATCCCCCGAGGAAGAGGGTGACTACCTCGTTTTCGAACAACTTGTCGCCGAGGCAGCCATGAAGGACAAGGATAAGGACAGGCGCAAGTCCAAGGACAAGCGAAGGACCCAAGTAGCGGCCGACGCCCCTAATGTCCCCAAGCCGTCATGATCTTTTTCCCCATCCTCTCCTTCTTTAGCGACTCTCCTGCCCATGATTGTTTTCCCTCATTTTTTTTTCCTTTAAAGTTCTGATACACCACGCTCTTACCTGAACCCCCCCTTGTCACACCAGACCTCTTTTTGATTCCTCCCTGCTTGAACACCCATACTTACCTCGATATCATACCTACCTCTGAAAGTTGCAAGACCCGACCTTGTGCTTGTGGGGGAGAATAGAGAAGGACTTATAAACTAAGCCGGTTCAGCTGGCTACGCTGGGCGACGATGCCTCCTTCTTTCTTATCACTTTTCTGCTGGAGAGCTGTTGGAAAATGCCGAGCTTGTTGTTGCATCAAGGTCGCGGTTCCTTTTACTCATCTATCTCTGCCCCTCCTCTCCGTGGGTGTTCAAAAATTTTACCACTCCTTTTCTTTTCACGTCATGATAGACCTGCACAAGTCGAGTTGAGGAGTTTGACAGTTGACTTCTAATACACAACGAACACAACGTCACAATCCCATTGCCTGCTTCCACCGCTGTAGAGGACGAAGAGTTTATCAAAGGGAAGAAGACATCTATTGGAACTTTTTTTATATGTCCGATGCTAAATATCTCCCCTACCACTCCTGCTTTTTAATAGCCCCCTCGAGAAAAACAACCTGGACTATATAATTCCGCTTCTCGTGTGGAGGAAGAAAGCAAGAGGGGGAAAAAAAATCATGATGGTATATACCCTTCAACCGACTCCGCCCCCCTTAGTTGACGCCGTTCGCCTTCATACGCTCAAAGCACCTCTTGTACGCCTCATGAATCTCGGGAACCTCGTAGCCATACTCCTTGAGCTTGTTAATCAACTTCGTAGAGTCGAGCTTGCAGTTGCTCCTGCCGGCCTTGATGACCTTGGCCTGCTCCTCGAGGGAGAAGTTCTTCCACTGGAACTCGGGGCGGACGATGTCGCGGAAGAGTGTGAGGACCTCGTTGTGGGAGATGGCGCCGGGGTTGGTGAAGTTGTAGATGCCCTTCTCGTTGTGCTCGGCGAGGAGGATGGAGGCGGGGAGGAGGTCGGTGAGGATGGTGTTGGAGTTGGGGATGTCGACGACGCGCTCGTATTTGGAGATCTTGGTGACGAAGTTGCGGGGGTGGAGGTCGTCGGAAACGGGCATTCGGAGGCGGAGGATGAGGACGTTGTTGTAGTACTTCATGATCTGGGAGGTGAATAATGTTAGTTTTTTTTTTTTTTTTTTTTTCCTTTCTGTGTCTCAATGTTCTTCTGGCAGAATATTGGAGTCTCTTTTTTGTCTCTCACCTCCTCAACATGAGCCTTGGTCTCCGAGTAAAAGCTCCCCGCGAAATTAGCAGGATCCGTCTCCAGGAACCCCTTGCCACCAATAGGATGCTCCTCATCATACTGATAAATGCAGCCGGTAGCGAACACGGTGACGTGAATGCCCTTCAGGAAGCAAGCATCAGTGAGGTTCAGGGTGCCGATGACGTTGCTGCGGATGGTGGTCTCCTTGTTGTCCTCGCACCAGTCGACGTTGGGGCGGCCGGTGCAGCCGGCGGCGTTGAGGACGTGGGTGGGCTTGACGCGGTCGAGCTCGGCGAGGACGGCCTCGCGGTTCTCCATGCGGATGGTGGTGGTGTGGACTTCCTTTCCTTGGGACTCGAGGAGGGTCTTGAGGTGGCCGGCGACCCAGCCCTCGCCGCCCCAGATGAGGAATCGGTTGGTGGACATTGTGTGTGTTTTGTGTGGTGGGGGAGTTGTGTCTTGGTGAGGGGGGTAAAAGGAAGATTTGACACGAATTTTGGGAGGCGGAAGAAAGGGGAGGGGAAGGAGATTGAGGTTGGGAGAAGTTGGAATTGGAGTTATTCCTGGGAGGAGAGAAGCTGGGAGGGTTTGGAGATCAATTGATGGGAAGGAAGCTGAAAAGGGGGAAGGCGTTGGGAGAGCGGGGCAGAGGGGAGGTTCGACAGTTACACTACGAAGTACACGTTGGTACCGGGGCGACTGGGTTTCGCACGATTACGATGAAGTAGACTATACTGTAGTTCCACGTTGTCCTAGCGTGGAATGACTAAACAAACTACAAGTACAATTGGGAACGCAAATACGATAGTAAGGATCAAAGTACGAAGTATTAGGAGAACAATTGAGACAGGATGTGAAAGAGTCGGTGAGGTTTTGGATAGCTCCCTCGTGGCGGGGTAAAATACGAGGCAAGGGTAGCAGAAGCCAACCCAACCAAAAGCAAGGCTACGGATGGCCTGTAGGAGGAGAGCCAAAACGGGAAACTTATTGAAAGAGGGATGGGACATCTTGGCTTTTTCTTCTTTTTTTGCTGGCGCAGATCATCGGATGTGGATGGACAGACATGGACAGGTGGGGGAGGAGGGGAGGAGGGGACAGAGTCCAGACAAGATGATGGACTTGGAGGGGGAATTGGGCGTGTGTGAGAACTGATCAATTGGACCCCTAGAACGAATTGAGGTACAGAGCAGTACTAGTACAAAGTACAAAGCACTCTAGACAAGTACGAGTGTAATAATAGCTTGGACAGCCGCCTGGCCACGTTCCTGGATGGACTCGTCAAAGTGTCGCCACGCAACTGACTGTCAAGCTTATCAATCCAGGAGCCGAACCCGGTTCTGGCCTCCGTCCATGATTTCTTACTTAATTTGATACTTCGTACTTCGTAGAGGTTGGTTCTCAGAGCAAGTTCCCCTGTCCGGGCGTCGACACAGCCCGTCATTGAGCTCAACTACGTTCCAGTACAACCCCACTACAAAGTACCAATCAATGATAATCGAAAAGGAAATAAAAAAGGAACAACGAAAACCGAGAGGGGGAGAAAGAGAAAATAAAAAAACAGATCTCAATAACGTCGCAAAGACAAATGTAGCAGCGCTTCGAGGCCGATCGAGTCTCGTCGTAGGAACTAAGCGAGGTCTGGTTACGGTTTCCACCCCGTCTTGGTCTAAAGAGCAGGAACAAGGGTGACGTCGCCATCACAATCACCTCGAACGGCTTTCCTCCATAACTGTCAGAAAAGGTACCTGGACAGATTCCAACTCGTTTGAACAGTGAATTTTTGTATTTCGATAGACAAAAAGTATGCCTTCATTATCTACCTTCTCTCCCTCCCAGCAATCCCGAATATATGCGGTCCTATATGCCCGTCCACCATCAAACCACGGCCCGCGGTTTACCCCCTCCAAAAGGAAAAAAATAACCAGACCAAGAAGACCCCCGTTGAGCCTTAGAACATGCAAAGTCCTGGGGGGCGGATATCCCTTCTTCCATCCACGAATAAATAACATCGGGGTATCTGTTGGTACAAAAACTCGAATGTTGAGTTATAGGTAAAAAGACATTAAAAAGACATAGGAAAAACACAACCCATTCCGATATGAGAGGCGACTGGTTTGTAGAAGAAGAAGAAAAGGAAAAGAAAAGAAGGAAAAGAGAGAGCAAGGGAAAACGAATGAGTGATATGAAAGCTCGCCAGTTGTTTCCCCCGTATGATGGGCCCATCACAAGAAAAATGAGAAAGACCGTGACCGTTTTGTTCTTTCGCAAATGCAGACCTGAGACCGTATGAAATGGTATAGAAGTATGCGTATGCCAACCCTTCGTGTTTTTTTCTTTGCCGCGTCGCCGGAGGAAAACAGAACTCGAAACCTTCTTCGAAATGCTCTGGTAGAAAAAGAAAAAGTAGTTTTGGGGGAATATTGATACAGAGAAAAGAAAAAAGAAAAAAGGGAATAAAAACGCCCATGTCGGTTTGTGCTGCTCCCAGATTCCCGGACCTGTTGTACCCTGTTTCCCGTTGCTATGAAAATCGCAAAATGAATCAAAAAAAACTTCGAAATGTGGCCTATGGCTAGTTCAAACAAAGGAAAGAAAAGGAAGAGAAAATCCAATGCGAGATTTTTTGGGCTTCGTCAAACTTGGGTATAAAGAGTGGTGATGTCGGCGTCGTAAAGCGGTCCTGCGCCTCGTAGGACAATCTCAAAAAGGACGCCAGAAGTTTGGTTATTTGAGAAATGATTTCCACTTCTCTCGTTATGCAATGTGGTGAATGAGAAAGAAACATGTCAGAAAGCATGTCAGGCACCTCCTCCGTGCAGCTCCACGCCGATATCGTCTTCTAAAAGGTCGTCCTTGGGTGACACGGAGCCGTCGCTTTCGCTCCCGAACCTCGCGCCATGAATCGTCAGGGTGTCTTCCTCGTCATCCGGATCGAGCGTCAAGTTATCAAACTCGTCGTCCCCGTCGTCATCGCCGCCGTCCGTCTCGTCAACCACGTCCTCTTCGTCCTCGTCCTCGGCAACCAGGATCCTACCGCCAAGCTTGATATCGCTCACCCGCACCTGGTAGGCGAGAGCCTTACGACCTTCCTGGATCAGCTCCTCGGTCCAGTTTAGACATTTCCTTAGGCTTTGATTAATCTTTTGGCTGTCGACGAGGAGCTCTCGGTGCTTCGTGAGATCCAGTCGTAGGCGGCGCTCGTCACGCTGGTGATGGCGTGCATCACGAGCTGCGCGGGCTTCGGGGCTCAGGCTATCCGACCCAGAGTCCGTCTCGGACAAGTCGGACTCCTCCTCTTCTTCACTCTCTTCGATTTCCTCCTCACTGAGATCCACTAAACTCATCGCTGCCACTCCCAGTTCGGGGACGGGCCCTTCGGAAGCAACGCTCGAAGCGGCAGAGGCGAGAGATAACCTTCCCGATCGTGATAATCGGCGGTATCTCCGGAGTTCGGCAGTCTGCTTCCGTAAGCGCCGCTCCAACGATCTATTGATGGCAGCGAGGGATGCATTCGTAATCTCGAGATCCTGGACCTTACGCTCACGGCGAGCGTTGGTGATGAGTTCGCTGAGATGGTCGGCGGAGTGTCCGGCCTTGGTCGGACTATGGAGTTCGCTGTACATTGTCACTTCGGCCTTTGACTCGGTTTCGGAAGATGAAGGCACTCGCTCTGTTACAGGTTGGAGCTTCAATGGCTGTGGCACGGCCATGATAGGACTGGCAAGGCTGACCGGTGTTGAGACCTCGGACTGCGGCGAGGACAGGCCCTTGACCGACGGAGGTGACTCGATGGCAATATTGGCAAGGCTGCCGGACCTAGAATGGCCCCTGATATGACGATGCCCATGCGCATTTTCAAAGCTCACCCTTCTCGCTGTAGCGTTTCCTGTAGGCGATGGTGCTGCTGCTGTGTGGTTCGCTACTGACGGTCGTGATGGAGTAGGCGTGGATGATTGGACAGGTGGTCGGTATGCTGATAACGATGGTTGGGATGCCATCTTTACTGGAGAGGCGGGTCGCGGCACAGGTGCATGTACCGCATGTGATTGGACGGTGGGCTGTTGCACTGCAGCATGATTCAACCTCCCTGGCGTCATTCGAGCAGTGGTCGAAACAACGGAAGAAGGCCGCGGCGACGCGGTTTGATTATGCGAAGGCGGTAGGTCGGGGACTCCATTTGCGTAAATAAACTTGCTAGGACGAGGCTCGGGGCTGTGGATGTGACCTAGCGTTGGCGCCAACGACGGAGAAGGAGATTGTGCCGCTGTCCTATTCTCGACGAGCCCGCCGTTCGCGTAGAAAAATGTCGGTCCTCCCGAGCGAGCGGGTTGGGCTGGGGGTTTCGGCTGGCTACTTCCCTTCGCATCGCTGGCGTAGAAAAATTTCGAGTCTGCTGTTGTCTGGACATCGTTGTTATGGCCGTGGCCGTGACCGTGACCGTGGCCATGGCCATGGTGGTTCGTGTCGTTTGCGGGACTAAATGCTAAGGCTCGCCGAGGTGCCGACTCGCTCTCAATTCCCGCAATTCCCAACCCGGACCTCGAATCCCACGAATCTCTGTCGGGATTCGGCGTGCCACAGGGGCTGTTGTGGGCGCTATCGACTCGACTTTGGCGGGTTCCTGATCTCGGTGTAATATTACTACTCAAAAAGGAGGAGATCGGTGACGCATACTCGTCCCGCAGCGACGCATTCCCCGACGACGTCTGGTGGGCACCCGTCGTATGCTGCTGCTGTTGCTGGGGCCGCCTCGCCAGGGGTGTCGTGGCCCCGGATTGAGCTACCCTCGGTGTTGTGGAAGCGGCGATCTTGGGGGTCAGTGGTGTCCGGTTGGCTCCCTTGACAGCCGAGGTAGCTAAGGGGGGTTGTCGGTGATTGAAGGCGGATGCCCTGTCGGGAGCCATAGTGGCGGTGAAGGTTTTCTGTTGGCGCGTCATGCCACCTGAATGCACATTTTGATCCCTTCGAAGTAGCGGCGCACGAAGGAATGCGGTGGATGTGGGTGTGGTTGAGGTTGTTGTTGTGATAGTGGCGGCGGCGGCGGTTGTGGTGGGATTGGCGTTGGCGTTGGTGTTGGTGTTACTGTTGTTGTTGTTATTACTGTGTTTAACCGTCGGGGTCGCGTTGCGTGAAGGTATGCGTAAGGAAACGGCGGAGGCGTTGGTAGTCGAGCTGAGCGAGGAAAGCGACGAAGGGGGCCTCGCCGTACTATTTGGATTTGGTATTGTGGATAGTGTCTTAGCCAAGGTCAACCTTGTCGTCGATGACGAGGACGAAATGATTGTGGCGGCCGCTGTCACGGGACGAGGACGCCGGTGTGATCCAGTGGTGGTGCCAATGGTGCTAATGGTGGAGGATGGGGATGGGGCGATGCTGTGTCGGGAACGACCGTCGGAAAAGATTGCAGAAGCAACTAGGCGGGGCTTGGGGGAGGCTAGAGAATTTTTAGGCAATGGTGTCGTTCGAGACGCAGGAAGTGCATGAGGATGAGGAGATGACAGCAGCCTGGGCTTGTTGTTACCGTTAGAGGAATTGGAGGGCGGTGGGCGGAGGGAAATGGTGTGCGCAGCCGAGCGTGACGACCCTGTTGAGGAAGAGCCGGAGAGTGTCGACGAGGTTGCGGATTTTTTGGCCGTTGTTGTGGGTTTTGTTGACGTTGATGATGATGTTGTTGTTGTGTTTGGAGTTACTCGCCCCTTCCTTGCTTCAGGCTCAATTGACTGTCGCAGACGAAATAACTTTGCTGGTCTCGATACGTGACTTGGACGCTCTCTCAGGCTGCCTCTGTTGACTCTGTCTCGGGTGCTGTCTCTGCCACTGCCGCTGCCGCTGCCACCGCCACTGTCTTTGTCACTGTCACGGCGCTGAGCCGACATGATTTTGGCGGGCGACGGTGGGAAAACTGCCGCGTTCTCAGCGACTTTTTACTGGCCGACATGGCCGGAAACAGACCTCAAGTGCCTGGAGCCCCTAAAATTTTAATTCCCCTATTCCCCTAGCCCGAAAATGAGATCTTCCAGACAATTGGGTCAGGGGAAAAAACTTGGAAAAAAACTTGGCTAGAGGCAAACGAATGGTCGAGAACAATTGAGAGAAATTCAGCTAGAAAATATCGATAATAATAGATCAATGGTGTATGCATGAGATGATGAGATCAAATGGGAAAAGGGCAAAAGTGAAAAAACTGGAAAGCAAGGTGAGGTCATTGATCGTGTCAACGACTTTCTACGCGTCCATCCAAGGCAACATCAAATCCCGCCTGTTTCCCTCTTAGAGTCAGAGACGCGATAATAAGATGATCTTTTGCCCCTCCACTCCACTTGGTTGATGTATAAGAGACCCTGATATAAACAGGAAACTGCATGTGGGAACTTGGAAGTCTAGAACGAGGGGAAGGGGAAAAAAATTATAGGCCTAGTTGTAAACGTCATTTCCGTCCGTTGTTTATATTCATGCGCTCAATGCATGAACAGTGCATTCCCGCTAGAGCTGGGGACCTAATCCCAGCAGGGTTCAACAAGGTCTGTCCAGCAAGGTCCAGCAAAGTCCAACAAGCAGCACGGTGAGCCCAGCCCAACCAGGAACACGGGGTCTCTGCTCCACCTGCACCAATGAGTCGATTTTGACAAAGTACGGCCAGTATTAGGGTTCAATTAACCCAAATGGCTTCTATGCGTGCGTACTGAATGTAGATTACGAAGTAGATGTGGTTCCTCGCGTACATTCTGGGAAAAGTCGGGTTCGATATCGTCCTGTCGACACTCCCTCGGTCGCTTGCCGCGAAGACACTACGGCATCCCCCAGGGACAAGTCGGGTTATCCTCAGACCTCAGCTGTTGGCGGCGACAGGAAGTCCACACCACCGCCTTGGCGATTCCTCTCGTTGGCTCTATCGTTGGCTCTGCAAGATTACCAGCCACCGGAGGGCGAGAAGATAAGACGAAGGGCTTAAAGCTCGTATGTCGTGTGACTCTGATCATCCAAACCAGTCGGTGAGGGTCTCATCAGCCCCAATTCATTCCGCCTCGGTTCCGCTGTGCACGAGGTAAAAGATCAATTTAGTGTCGGTAAGTATCCAGTCGCCGTGAGGAATGGTCTGGCGATGCTCCGTGCAAATGTGAATGCGCTATATCTCTTGGCCTGGGCAATGCGTCTCGCCCCGGCTCGGCATTGCCAGACTCCTGGCTGAGCGGAAAGAGCACTTTAATGGATTGCTTTACCTCCCCAGACTTCGCACACTCCGATACAAAGTACGAAGTAGTACGAAGTACGTACTGATCCAAATTGAACATCGACCCGAGACTGGACCACCCATGGCCTGGCCCATTGGTCTAAGAATAGATTCTAGCCCAGATCATGAGGTTTTAGCAGACCACTTCCTCTCAGCTTTCAATAGGGGAAAGGTATCCCGAGTACTAGGTGAGGGTCTTGCCTCGATGATCAGAAGTGACCTCAATAGCCTTGCAGTTTCTAATCTAGATTACGACCCTGCAGCTCAGACCTGTGCAGCCAGGCACAGCTGACTCTTCCAGCAGCGCAGACCGTCAGCCTGGTAACCCGGCACGGCCGAGTTGCGATCGTTTTATGGTCGGTTCTCCCCTAGGCACCTTCTCTCTTGCCTCGACCACCTTGGAGCAGTACTCCGTAGAGACACACTGGTCGGGTGATTCTTTTAAACATTAATAACCCCGGCCCCCATCTACAACAAAGCCCCGTTTTCACATCCCCTCTTAAATGTCTAAGGCCGCAGCAGGCCCAAGGTCGTATGTCGATGAACAAAAGAAATGGGGGAGAGATCCCATCCAGCTTGCAACCATCCAGCCAGCCAGCAACTGGCTCGCTGCACTGCTGGACCTACTGCACCAACTAGCCAACCAGATGAGCTTCAAAGCCGAGCCTGAGGAAGGACGGTTGCAATGATTCTCGAGGAAATTCAAAATACTGAGAAAGTCGCTCGGTTGGTGACCGTGACATTGCTGCCCAATCGGAGCCCATCCTGTAATGCGTTCGGCCGAGTAGCTTTGCCCGAGTCAGCGATGGTCTCCAATGACTTGGGTGATGAAGTCATGATAGAATTTCTGTAACGATTGGAAAGGGCCTGATCCGCATCGTCGACTAGTGATTCTACTCAAATGACAGGTGCGAGCCTTACTACAGGTACTACGAAGATGTCCTTGTTGTCTCCCCACTGCATGAAGTCTTGCGAAAATGATGTCTCGTTGAGACTTCGTGTCGCTCAATGTCACAGTGGGGGGTTTGTTCCTGCACGTGATGAGGAAGATTGGTAATGAATCTGGCTGAATCTGGCTGGACACTTGGACAACCTGCATCCGACGACGCGCCGGGATTCTATGGCCTTGCCCACCAAAATTTAGAAACGACATCTCTCCCCAAAAAGGCCAAGGAGAAAAAAAATCAACAGAGGGCGGGGGGAAAGGAAACGCCAACGATCGTTTCCAAGCACCCGAGAAACAAATCGGGCCCCCAAAACTCACCCTTCTCCGAATCCGCCACCGAGCTCGGCTCTTTCCATCTCCACACAACAACCAACCATGGCAGTTCTCGGCGTTTCCCTCATCGTCGCCTCCGTCCTCTGGGTGATCGTCCGCCCTCCGCCGTGGCTAGCTACGCTGTTCCTCTCGTGGCGCGCGAGGCGGGGTATTGATAAGCCTCCATCTCCACGTCGGACCGGCGGGGGTCACGATGCCGATGTTCTCGGAACCGAGCCGGACGATCGATCGGAGGGGAGCTCGGATCGGGTCGTGGTGCGGGTTGAGGAGCCGGCAGAGGAGGAAACAAAGGAATCTACGCCTTCGATACAGCTAATCGAGGAAGACGTCGTGGCGCCGACGCGGGAAGAAACCAAGGAATCTACGCCTTCGATACAGCTAATCCAGGAAGATGTCGTGGCACCAACCCCATCTCCGCCGCCAGAGGACAAAGCAGCCAAAGATCGCCTCGCCATGCCTCCACCTCCCCCGCCCATGATCCGCCGCCAGACTACCGAACCCAAGGACCCCGACGCCACCTCCGAAGAACAAACGACCCCCAAAGCAAAACCCGCCGAGCTCTAA
>JUDQ01000472.1:0-16304 GCA_000812075.1 Scedosporium aurantiacum
AAAAGTTAAATATTTAGTTAAATAGAAAAACTATAAATATAATATAAATACTTAAGAACCTATTAAGTATTTAATAGGAAGCTAGTAACTTCTTACTATATTCTACTAAAAACACCTAAGGAAGCCTTAGGATCTAGTAATATTAGATCTAGTAGTAAGCTCTAATTAATCTCTAACTTAAATATAGAAGATATAGTATTTTTAGTAGTATCCTCTTTAATAATTTATTTTATTCTTAGATAAATAATCTCTAAAGTATATTTCTTATATAACTCCTCTTTATAATAAAGGTAATAAATCTAGGTAAAAGTAGTCTATTAAGTATTGATAGCCTTTTTAAAGGCCTCTTTAGCTTTATACTTCTTTTATTTTAAGTAAAACTACTCTTATACTAGATAATTAATTACTTTATAATTAGTAAAGATAAATAATAAGAAAAGGAATTAGAAAAAACCTATAAGTAGAATCTATAATTTCTTTAATATTATAGTTAATATACTTTAGGTAAATATATAAGTTATATTAAGATTATTTCTTATAGATAATATAATTTTAGGGAATTTATATATTATAATAAGAAGTATACTTTAGTATTTTAAAAAGGAACTATTAAGAAAAAATACTATCTATTATTTAAGTAAGATAGTTATAGTTAATTTTAAAAGTAACTATTCTAGGGGAGTAAATTTTAGAAATATAATTAGATATAGTTAAAAAAGAAATAGGGAGAAAATAAAACTTATTTAAAAGAGAAGGGAAAGATTTAGAAATAAACTAATAGGTCTTTAGAGATAAAGACTAAAGGAGGGGAGAAATTGTATTATAATATAGCTATAGCTAGATTATAAGTAAATAGTAAGGTATAATATAAAGAAATATAGGTTATATATTACTAGAAGAGTTATTAAATAAGATCTTATTTAACTAATTAATTAAACTATAGCTTAACTAACTAGATAGATAAGGGTATAACTAACTAATTAGATAAGCCTAGAGCTAACTAATTAGAGAAGAGCTTAGAAGGGAAATATCTATATAAACTATAGGTTCTACTATATATCTAGTTTATCTTCTAAGATCTTCTAGTAGTTAATCTAAAAATAACTATATTCTTATACTTAGATATACATTTCTTATCTATATCTTGTAAGTACTACTTAACTGCCTCACCTATTCTAGAATAGGTACCCTATAGCCCTTACACTTATAGACCTACTCGATACCTAGCAACACTAGTGTTAGGATTATAATAGAAAAGAAAGCTATTTATATATAAATATCTAGTTTATATTTATAGACTATAATTATTAAATATATCTTAACTACTAGGAAAGTACTTTTACTATTAGTTATTTTTAAAAGTATAAATATATAATAATAATAGTTTTTAAAAGAATTTAGTTTTATAAAAAAAATAGTATTTTAAAGTAACTATAAAAAACTAGACTTCTAATAAAGTTATATTAAAATAACTTTATAAAGTATTTATTCTAACTATAAAGCTAGAAAATAAAAATAATAAGTATTTACTTATTATAGATAGCTATAGAAGCTATAAAATAGATAATTTTATATATATATACTTCTAATATAAAATATATATTATATTTTTACTTTTATATACCTTTTATATCTTATAACTTTTTAATATTTTTATTTTTTCTTTTTTAAAATAAAGCTATTAGAAATAAATTTAATAAATAATATATTTTTTACTAAATATATTATTTATAAAGTCTTTATTTTTATAATATTATTTAAAAATATAAAAAAAAGGTTTTTAAATATAAAATATTAAGTTAGAATAGAAGGTAACTAGTTTATAGCCTATTAATATAGTAAAACTACTTATAAACCTAATAATTATAAATTCTATAAGAAACTAGCTTCCTATAATATTATAAATAGAAGTTATTAAAATAAAAGCTTTTATATCTTTTTTCTTTATAATATTAAAATATTTTAACTAAGTTTATAATCTTCTTTAAGTTATTTTACTAAGTAATAGGAAAGATCTTTTTATATACTAGCTATTTATAAAAGTAGGTAAGGAGCTAGATAATTAAAATATTTCTTTAATAATTATAGAAATAGAAATCTAAAGTCTTAAATATTAGATTAATTAATTATATTTATAGAAAAGGAAAAAAGTAATTTATAAAAACTTAAATAAGTAATTTATCTATATTAAGGATATTATTATTATATATAAATATATATAGGAATTATTAGTACCTATAGTTATTAGTAGTTAACTTAAAGGGGTTTATTTTAAAGATCTTTATTTCTAGTTTCAAATATAGGAATTTTATTGTAAAATAATAGGAATTTGTAGACTTATAAGTGTTTCTAGATGGTGATAGTGGTGCTATTGGAGATAGTAAATGTAGCTCGTTTGGGGGAGTGGGTCATTGGTAGGTGCTTTGACTTAGCCGGTAGAGTCTCAGATAGATTGATAAATTTACATACAGTTCCCAAGGGATTGCTATACTGTGTTACCGGCCCGGCCAGCTGGGTTGAGCTGTCAAATTTTAGCCAACCACTTTTGACATTCGGGACAATTTCACAGTTTTCTAGAACTCCTTAGCCGTGCCATGTACTATGATAACAAGGAAATCCATTGGTTCCCTCTCTTCTGACCTTCTAAAGCACACTCCCAGGAGAGACTTCTTAAGCGGACTTCTAGAGCGACCTTTTCTCCAATCTCGGTTAAAATTTCCCACTAAGGACACGGGAAAGGCTGTTTTATGCTTCTTCGTATTAGTTTAGTCGAGCCCTGGGGGTGACCAACTACGTTCTAGAGTGACGAGCTTAGTTTCTGTTTATGACTTAGTCTTCATGTTAAATGGGGCAGAAAAACGTTCGCTCTATAGCCATGGGATTCTTCCAAGCATCGCGTCATCGGTCTATTTCCTTATTAGTCTACGAAGTACCTCTTAGATATTGGATAACCACGCTCCTACCATCCTCTCGGGAGCGTCATCATAGTAACTCAAACTTTACGATTGGCTTTTGGCAACCAAATATAGGACGTACAGTTTTGAGTTCCTATCCGGGGATGGTGTGGTCGCGCGTTCATTGTGCTCGGTATCCTGATTCCTACTTTGTATGTCGTTGTGTAAGTCGCCCAGCTAGGACTCATTTTCACTTTGACCCCCGGACATGGAATTTGTAGGCGAAGGAGGTGAACCAATTCGGAGTCTTCGTAGCATGCCTGGCAGATCACCAATCAGCAGGAGGGGAGGATGCTCCCAGGCTCCGGCTCGGACTCGGTGACGGCTTTGGCATCTTCAACCTTATCGTCGACCTAGTGTCAGCGTGGCCGCGAGGAGATACGGAAGACCGGTGTGTTCACAAATTGACAAAATTGTGAGTCACACGTCCTGGGCGGCACCGGAACTGAAGCTGAGCAGGTGGTTCGATTCGCGGTTTACCAGGAATGGGAAAAAGGCTTTTCAAGAATGCCATTTTTTTTTTTTTTTCTGATTGGCTTCCCCGATTGGAGGACATGTCCGAAGCCAGCCGGCCCCGATCCCGGGGGACAGGGCAGGGGAGATGGGTGCTGAACTGCAGCTAAAAATGATCGAATAGGAAGGTTATAAAAATTCAGAAATTGTTCTTTGGGACGCCGAGACTCGGGCTTGACTCGAAGGGCGCATTGCGTCTTCATTGCCAAGTTCTCCACAATACACACCGCCTTAGACTTCTACGAACATTTGAAGCCGATGCGATGCGATGCGCCTTTCCGCTCTTCCGCCGCCATCGGCTGCCAACAATTTTTGTGAGGTCAAAATGGCCCATCCTCCAGCATCCACAAAAGAAAAAGAGAGAAAAAAAAAAAGGAAGGAAAGGAAAAAAATAGCGAGGAAAAATCTCCCCAAAAAGTAGAATGTCGACCCGGACACAGACCGAGACCTTGGTCTTAGAACCAATCGCCTATCCATCACTGGAGACTCTCTCCCAACTAAGCGTGCCCCGGCATGAAGCTATCTCATCCTCCAACTCCACAGATGGCGATGATGATGTGACATCCATGGTTTCGCGGCGAACTCGCCGCATGCGAAAATCTTTGGTGACGTTCTTGCTTTCCGGCGTCAACTTCGCCAACAGTTCGGGGAACGGCCTCGTGATCATCGGCCTTCCTCGGATGACCCGGGACTTGAACCTACCGCAGACCCTCGCGTTCTGGCCCGCTTCCGTATCCGGGCTGGCCACGGCTTCGACGCTTTTGTTGGCGGGCGCCGTGGCCGATGTTTTGGGCCCCAAGGCCGTGAATCTCCTGGGGTGCATCACCAACGGTGCTTTCATGATCGGCTGCGGGTTCGTCCATAAAGGCGAGGACTTCGTCGTTCTGAGGGCCCTGGCCGGAGTCGGACTCGCCATGCATTTGTCAAGTTCCGTGTCCCTTGTTACTAAGATTATACCCCAGGGAAGGGGTCGGAACATTTCTTTTGCCTGTCTTGGACTGAGCCAGCCCCTCGGCTTCTCCTTCGGGCTTGTTGTGGGAGGGACCTTGGTGGACACGCTCGGCTGGCGAGCGGGTTGGTATCTCTACGGCGCGATCACGCTGCTGCTGGCAACGATTGGCTTCTGGGTATTACCCCAAACTGAAGCAATGACCTTGCGCAATGCCATTCACGATATGAAAACGAAAGTCGACTGGGTTGGCGCGGGGCTTGCCTCTGCTTTCATGGCGATGCTCTCATATTTCCTAGCGTATGTGAAAACAATGACTCACTCTAAATCCTTCTTCTCTCTCCCATGATATCCCCATGCTTTAGAAGCCGGCTAATTCTTCTCACTCTTGGCAGAACCTTGAGCACCGATGTTTACCGAATAAAACAAGCAAACACGCTCGTGTTCTTGTTCCTCGGGCTTTTGGCTCTACCTCTTTTCATCGGCTGGGTCCACCGCCAGGTGCGACGAGGGAAGCCGGCCTTAATCCCCAACGCGTTTTGGCGGAACACGAGCTTTTCCAGCATTTGCGCCACCATTGCCATGTCCCTGGCCGTTTTGAACGCCCTCGAGCTCTTTGGAAGTCTCTAGTAAGTTTTTTCCCTTCTTTGTGCAAGTATTTACTGGAAGTGCGATTAGCTTACAAGTCCACCCTCCCCGCCCCCCTTCCCAGCTTCCAAGAGATCCAACAACTATCGGCCCTCCAGGCTGCCATCCGCATCCTCCCAAGTCTCATAGTCGGCACGGCTCTCTGCTTCACGACCGGCCTCTTCGTCCACAAGATCCCCGCCAACTGGATTGTCGTCACCACCTCGTTCCTCACCGCAGGCGCCCCCGTGCTTATGGCCGTCATCCAACCCCACTGGCCCTACTGGTCCAACGCCTTTATCGCCCAGCTGCTCACGCCCATATCCGGCGACGTCATCTTCACCGTCGGCCTCATCATCATCACGGACGTGTTCCCCGAGGATAAGCAGGCCGTCGCCGGAGCCGTGTTTAACACCACCTCGCAGTTTGGCCAGGCGTTTGGCTTGGCTATCTTGCAGGTCGTTTCTACGCTCGTGGCGAAGGATCATGAGGGGATGAGTCGTGTGAATGCGCTGATGGAGGGATACCGGGCTAGTTTCTGGACGATGTTTGCTCTTATGGTCACTTGTGCTGTTGTTGGAGGACTTGGCCTTCGAAAGGTCGGCAAGGTTGGGTTGAAACAGGACTGATCGCTTTCTTCAACGTTGCTGAAGAGCGAAGGCCAACAATGAAAATAACGGGGGGACCTAGCTCCTGTATTGCCCTGATGACGGCATCAAGTTCGCCTTTAGCAGGAAATGCCTAATTGGCGTCTCCGCCCGAGCTAAGCTATAGGGCTTAGACGTTTATAGTGCTACGTCAGGAAACTTGCCACAGAGTGCAAGATGGATGGGGAAGAGTCGGAGTCGAGACCTGATCTTATGAAGATACACACGAACGAGCATAAGCCAATGCCGGATGGCCTACATTCTACTTTGGCACAGTCTTTATAGAATAATCATCAAAATAGATTAATAGACACTAGAATGCACGATTATTCCCGTCGTTCTCCGTCCAACTGGTCCGAACATTGCGAGTTCCTCGGGTTGAATCCCGTAACAAGGGCTCAAGGCAGTCGCCCACCCAGTGTAGGCCATCGTCCCCTGATTGAACCTCGCCAACTGCGTTTTTCGTTAGTATTTTTTAAAAAATCAGCCCTAAGGATACCATGCCGCCCCAGGAGCTGCAGGTCCGAGTTGCATGTGCGACGACGTCGTGTCTCGTGCGTCGTGGGACCTGACACAACGCTTCAAGTAAAAACAAAATTGCATGTGTAATTGGAGTCTACTCTAAAATACTCACGATCTAGGCGGGCATTCCCGTCACTTTTAAGAAGACTAGAGGACTATCAGGCTCTAAAAAGAAAATCTTCGGCCTAAAATCTACCTTGTTGCCCTGCAAGTAAACCTCCAGAAGAATGGAATAAATGATGGCCATCTGGCTATCAAGTCTGAAATAACTGTGAGAGGTGCCGTTGTCTACTTCAACCATTCATATACGGAGGGTATAACCCGTTCTTCTCATTTACTTCGAGTTGCGACCTCTTCCCATGCTTAATACGTGCCACCGGCTTTCGAAGGCAGACAAGATGGACTGGCTCTCCCGCTCTCTCTTTCACATAAAGCACTCCCTCCTGTACAGCCTTCGCTTCTTCCATACTTGGCTTCGCCATGCCAAGGGCCAGAGTTCAGATTCCCCCACGGAAATTTATCTAGACGGCAATGAAATTGGTGCAAGCTCGGAAGCCGTACAAGTCATACCTCATGGCCAAGCGGCGGCGCCTCGTACCAGGTCTCGAAGCTCGTCGCCACCGCCAACACTCGAAACGCTTCCAGTCGAATTAATACTTCTTATTGGGGAGGATGTCGGACCCGTTTTTTGTGCATCACTGGCACTTGCAAGCAAGACCTTATTCTGGGTGTTTGGGAAGGGTGTACTACTGGAAATGAAGCCAAGTGCCAGATTTGAGCTACTCAGTCTGCTTGAAAAAGATGGAATATTACCCAGTCATATCCTCTGTCCAGAATGCGAAATATTTCATCTCCCCACTCTCACAGACTGGTGGAGCAGAACTCAGAGTATTACCAGCTACAAGCCGGCAAACAGACAACCCTCCAAAAGGTGCGAGGAGCTACTAGGTAAACTCTCGTTTGGTGCTGTTGCTTCGTTTGCCAGGTCGGCGCGATACAATCTCGGCATATATACTTCGGAGATAGTCTGCTTCCGCACGTGCTATCATCTCCCTGGGCATCAGCCAGGCCAACCTTGGATTGAGGTCATCGGGAAATGCAAGTTCGTCCGCGACCATGTCCTCTTCAAGACTACCACCCACCTTTATTCTGGTGCGAAAGGACAAGAAACGATCAATGCCATCCCGATGCTGCAGGAAATAACAAACCAAAATCCTTTCCTTCGATCCTGCTGCTCCCATATAAAATGGACGACGGCGTTTGGCGGCTTCATCCTTGGCCCCCCTCGTCACCTATCAGGCCCAGGTATTTCAGAATACTTAAAATGGTCTCGGCGTCAATGTCTATGGTCTCATTCGCTCAAATGCTCAACGCAATGGGTCTCCGAGTATCTATCTCGTCAGAGATGTTACGATTGCTCTGCGGTCTTCGTAGTTCACAGATATGACCAGCCAGATTCGGGTCACAGAGTCGTTCGGATATCCACTTGGCATGACCTCGGGCGTGGGGAGAGTCCAAACGAAATCCAATGGTCACACAAAATGAGTGGCTCTAAAAGAGTCCCAATTGCAAAACGAGTAGTTGAGAGAGCAAGAAGCGACGAGCTTTGAGATACGTAGCTGGCGACTAGTAATACAACTATCTAAACCCGAAGCCAAGTCCCGCACCATATCATGGACCCATAGTGTGCCATTTCGCGAATGTTAAGGGAGTCCACCTAACATCTTGTACCGACACCGCTACCCAATTCATATTGGCAGAGACCTTCTTAGGCGCTTAAGGTGCTGCCTTCGTCAAGGTGAACCCGTAGTATCCAAATGAGCCCGGGCCTCCCAGCACATCTACCTTGATATTCCAACTAACGCCTTCTCGTTCCAGGAGAGGCTTGATAAAATGGGGTTGCCTATATGTAATATATAGAAACATGCCATCTGGCTTGAGAACACGAAAGACCTGAAAGCAGTTAGTAACTGATCGCACATCTGTAAGCATTGGAGTACAGACTTCTCGCATATATTGGCCTGAGTTCTCCAAAACATCATCAGGGGGGTTCCAAGGGCTGCCGTGAATCATAGCATCTAATGTGCCCTTGTCAAAAGCGACATCTATCGAATCCGATGGAATAGAATCCATATGGCGAACGTCTCCCTTCCTCCATTCGATGCCTTTTATCGCAGCATGTTTCTTGGACATGAGTTCCACAACGACAGGGGAAAAATCAAAGCAAAGTTGGTCATTATATCCCCTTTCAGCAAGTCGATCCGGGATTGTCTATGTTTAATAAGATTGTAAGTCCTAGAGCTATGTACATTTATATGGCTACGAGGATAACTTACACTATCGCCAGACCCGAGGTGTAGTATCCTGCTTGCCGCCGGTCGTTTTAGCAGATTCAGCTCGAAGAAAGGAAGGAGATCCTCAAAAGAGCGAAACCACTCATGAAGCTGCTTATCAGGGCCTACTTGAGCATATCGTTCGTCCCAGTAATCAGCATGCGCCAGGCGTTCTAGTTCGGCATCAGACATGGCTCAAGCAATGACACCCTTTCAGGAATAAAGCAAATTTTAGTTTGAATATCCTGACGAGAGGAGACACTTTTTTTCGGCCTGATGAGGGGTCATGGACAACTGAGGGGCAGAGAATGCTTAGTCAGAAGAAGACAGGCCTTGGCGGTTAGAACATTACTAAGCTATACTCAAGAGAAATGGTCCTACTGATACTATTTATATCCTGCTATACGAAGCATACTATTAATAGCAGACTCGAGAACTTGGTATCGATGAGAGCAAGATCTATAGAGAAATATCGCCATGCGTTCTCATTTGGAAGGCCATATGAGGCACTCACAAATAGCCCCTCACTAAAAAGTCGTTGTGGTTTTAGCAAACAGAGTTTCTTTGCGCCACTAGACTATGATCCTATCCTTCCGAGATGCTGAGAGCTTCTACTTTCTCTAAGGAACCCAGACGACAAAACATATCCAACATCGTCCGCGCCACCTTTTCACTAGAGATAGGATCGGCGAGACCTAACGCACGGCCATTGTCGTCAACACGTAGAGCCTCCAGGGGATCCGCGCCTCCCAATTCCACGAGCGTGCGGCACATCTCAACATCCATGTTTCTAACGGCGATTCGGAGCGGATTCCAATAAGGATGGACGTTCCCTCTCCTCACATCGGCGCCGGCCTCCAGTAAGATTCTGACAACCTCGACGGATGAGTGAGCAAACGCGAATTCACTCAGCGGCGCGTCGCCACTCTCGTCCAGCTCGTTCACGCCCTCGGGGTAATGCTCAACCAAAAGCCGCACGACCTCTGGATTGCTGTACCGCGCAGCGGCGCAAAAGACGTTGGCCCCGCCGAGGTCGCGGTGGCGGAGGTGAGCGTCGATTCCCGGTTGCTGGAGTAGGTATCGCAACACGTCGATGTGGTTGGACCAGACCGCCTCCCCGACGGACTGGTGTCTGTCGTGGCGTTTTGGGTCGACCTGGCGCTGGCGATCGGAGAGAAGTTCGGTGCGCAGTTCCGGGTTCTCCTCCGCCGCGTCGAACAGCCTCTCGATGACGGGGAGACAGCCCGACCTCGCTGCTTCGCATAACAGCTCGTTGCCCCAGGAATCGGTGACTAGTAGAGGGACCATGGCGTAGACGAGATCAAAGAACTCTACAAGCCCCTCTTCTTCGTCTTTGTCGCAGCCCTCAGCAGCAAGGTTTGCCCACTCCCCCATGGCGCTCATGAAGAGAGGCAACGTCTGGGGAGTCAGTCCGACATGCTCTTGACGGAAGAAGCTGCAGAGACGGGAGGTTCGCCTGTAGCTGACCAGGTGCTTGATGGTAGTTGCGACAGACGTGCCTAAGAACTCGGGGCCGGTAGCGTTGTAATTAGCCATGATAGCCTCCATCGCCGCCGCTGGTCCGAAGGTCGATGTGATCACCAGTGGATCCAGCAAATCGCTGGCCCAAGACAGCTTTGGCAATATAGTGCAGTCAGGACGGCAATGCTGGTCTACCCAGTTACGGAGCCTATTCGATTTGGCTCGGCAAAGTTGAACGACATCCGATATATCGGGTGACCGCTCCCAAGAGGCGAGCTGAAAGTGTTCAAGCCAGTAGCACGAGGCATAAACGAAGAACTCGCCGAAGCCACTCTCGGCGGGGTCGAAATATATTGTCGCGGAGGACTCTGAAGGTGCATTCGTGTCCGATACCTGACCAGTAGTAGTAGTAGCAGTGGCAGCACCATCCTGGTCGGGTGCATCCGCGTCGTCACTGTCATCAAAGAGTCCGTCCCCTTGAGGCAAGTGGGTCAGTATTTCGACTTTCTGCTGGTCTTCGGAAAATAGAGTCATCTCGTCATGGTCGAATTCATCGAGAAGCAAGTATCTCACGCAGATGCTCAGAAGCTGCGCTTCTAGCTCCGATTGCCGCTGCTCCATTTGTATCTTCTCAGCCTTGGACATCTTGTCCAGGTTTCGCAATTTTTCCCAGGCCGACGGTGGGCGTCGCAAGATCAACAACTTCAATGACTGATGCACAAGCATCACTTGGCGCTTTTTAACGTCATCAAAATCGACGTGGCCGACGAACGGTTGGACCAAGTTCAAAACGCGTTTTTCGTCAACCCAGCCTTCCAAGTCTTGTACTTTCATATCCGAGGCGACATCCTCAGGGATGTCTTCAAAGGCCAACGCCCATCCTAGCTCCAGGATGCTCAGGGGCCTTTTTGCAACCGCGAGGATTTCCAATGCCCTCGTAGCCAGCCTCTCATTCTCTTCCTCTCCTTCCGATGCTTGATGAAAGAGCTTCAAATAGAGCTCCGAGAGGTTAGACGGTAGCGGCATTTCCTCCAGGAAATTTTGCATGCGGCCGTAAGCGTTTATCTTGCGCTTTCGTATGAGGTCAACCGTGAGTTTGATCCAAATGGCACTCCCGCCGGCAGCATCACAGAGTCTGCCCACCACTAGGTCCCTAGTCTGTTGGGGAAGTCCCGGCAGATTGTTACCGACGAGGCAGTTCACGATAGCCACGTCTCGGGCTCGATCGGGGAGGAGGCGGATCTGTGCTGCCCCGTCCAGTAACCCCTCTGTCTCTTCGTTCGGGCGAGACGAGAAAAAGACTTTTAGTCTCGGTGTCTCTTTCGCAATACCCCGAAGAAGGGCGATAAGTTCCCGCCGTGACTGGTCGTTGCACTCATCAATCGCGTCGATGACAACGATTACTGTCCTGTCAAGAGATTTGATACATTCTGCAAAGAAATTGCCCAGCTCCTTTGACGATTGGGCTGGATCGATTAACTTGGCTCTCTCTCTGTCGGTATGCCACTTGTCAAACTTGATTTTGAGGCCCGGTCGTTGATTGAATAGCTGCAGCAAGAGGCTTGAATATATGTAAACGGTGTCGGAGTTCTCTTCGGTATTGCAGTAGTGGTAGCATATGAGAGGTCGAGGTAGAAAATTCTTGTTCAAGTGGATCAAGTGGTCGATCACGAAGGCCGTGGTAACAGTCTTGCCGTAGCCCATGGCTCCGAACATAACCAAGAACCCTGCAGTCGACGCATTGTACCATTTGAGAAAAGCCGGATTTTGGGTTATCCATGTGCACGCGCCGTCTGCCTTTGCGTTTCGCATATTGCAGTGGTGTTCGCTTCGATCTCGGTCCTTGTCGACGCCTAGGAGCTTCAGAACTTTTCACAAAGGAGAGTGTCAGTTTCTGCACCAATGACCCAGCGCGGGCAAAGTGGCCATGGGGAAAAGAAAATGGTAATAGGTCCATACTTTTGTCATCTAGCAGCAGCCGCTTGATGTCATCCACGAGCGTGAGTGTCGCATTGCGGATCATGTCTTGCAATTGCGAGGCGTGGCTGAAAAAGTCCATGATGATGGGCGGCAATTTCTCATTTAGAGCTTCTGACAGAAACCCAAGCGCCATTTGTCTATGCGAGTAGAACTTCATGGCAGCAAGATAAAACTCGAGGAGGTCTGTGTAGACCGGTACAAGACCCTAGATGGCCATTAGGATTGAGGCCAAAAGAAAACCGAGCACTGCTTGGGGTATGTGGCAGGTATTGCAGTGGTACAAACGGACCTTGTGAAGAGTGTCATCGCCGATTAGCTTCTGTCCTAGAGTATCGCAGTCATCGATGATCTCCGTATATTCTAGCATCTTGGTAATCTGGGCGCTCAGGGCGTCGTTCACACCGCAAATATTAATGGCAACCTTCGTAATCCGTTAGCTTGTTTTCTCGTAGCAGGCAATGAAGACGAATGGCGGGTGACACTATCTACTCTTGGCACCTGAAAAGGTAGGCTGGATCACTTACAACAGTGAAAGATTTAACGGCGCCGGTGGCAGTTCCCGCGACGGGACCCAGCTCGGCGAAGGGCTTGGCTAGGTCCACGGCCAGTTTGACGTATTGGAGGGGTTTCTGTAGCTTCTTCAATCCCTTCCGAAACGGAGAGTTTTCCGCGTTTTCCGCATCACGGTCCCGGAGCTCCTCTAGCAGTTGGTTGATTCTATCACTCTTCATGACCATGTCCCTCTTGTCTTCATCGAGCCTCTCAACCGCCTCACGATATGCGGCAGTCCAGATATCTTTGCCCTCACGACTGCCTTCACCATCGGGAACCTCGACTTTGATGACGACATTTTTCGAATCGGATTTTTCCGCTGTCGGTGTGGTGGCGCTGATGATATTTGCCTTCTCTGTCGTGCTGTTGTCGGTAGCTTGGTGAAAATCGAGCCGCTCCGGCGAATTCGCAGTATTATCAGGATCCGCTAGCTCAATCTTGATTTGGACGATAGAGTTCTGTATATCAGACTGTTCCGACGTAGCCGTGGTGCCGGTGCTAAACGTGCATGCATGCTCGACCAGACTGTGGTTCATGGCAACCGCCGCGGAATTTTGACTTTGCGCCCAACAATGTCAGCCTGGCATGGGAAAGAAAACCTTCACCTGGAGAAGACCAACCTCTTAAACTGATTTGGAGCATACTGCGAGCTACCCCGAGGTTCTCGGTAGGATTCTTGACCAACTGATGATGAGTCAATCTGTGGCCCTGAAGTCGACCCAGACCTAGACCTAGACCTAGATCTAGACCTGGATATGGACTGGCGAAAATCCAGCCTGCTCCAAAGGCGCCTCCTCCGGGAATCCGAATTGTCTTCGGACATGTCGAAATGTTGCTTTATCGACTGTGGTAGATCAGATCTTTACCGCTAGTCTCAAGACCATATTCATAGCTAAGCTTATCTGTGAGAAGTAAGAATTAGGAGAACCGACACGTCGAGAAAAGGAAGAAGACACCCATTCCGCACACTTTATAGAAACTGCCAAAGCCTCCTCCGAGGAAATGTAGCATGGAGTTCGTCAGCGTCTCGAGCCTTGGTCCTTGGGTCCTTGATGGAGAGGGGGAAACTGGATTGTGCGGGAAACAAACAAATCGTGCTGGTGATCCCATTATATTTGCAGCAGCTCAGGGCAGGTGTAAACACATTCTGCCATTGGCTGTGTCCTGCGGGACGATGCATCATATTCATGCATGTATCCACTATGCTAGGATTGCCAGCCAACATGCCAAGTTGCCAACCAGCAGGTATCATCAGAGAACAGGATCCTGCAGTGTATCATATTTCAAATAGAAATATCTGATACATTGTACGTTTCCATATTGTGGCTACTTTTACTAAGGTGTAGCTATTATCGTCTAACCTACCTAAATACCGAGTAATTAAAAGTAATTGAAAAGCAGTTAAGAATTTAACAATCACCATATATATCCGCCAGTGAAAGAGAACATTTTGCTCCTGGTGTCTCCCATCGTCGGCCCGTCCGGAACATGTCGAGCTCCCAGATTACCTGACGAGGCAGCACGGAAGGCGATGCGAAGGAGCAAACAATGGTATAGGGACAAGAGCAAGGAGCTGTCCAGGCTCAGGGAGGGGAGGCCGAGTCCGGGAGAGTGAAGTCGGGGCGGCTGTCGATGATGGACGTTTCCATTTTTTCTGCTTAGCTTTTCAGTATTTTGCACCTACTCTAGAAATGGCCCTTTTTATTTTGGTAGAAGGTGAGCCGAGCCTGGACGAGTTTGTTGGGAGAAATCCGTAGTTGCCATAGTACTTTGGGTCGCGGCCGTGACCTGCTCCTCCGCCCTAACTCTGACCGAACGCCCAGAGATCTCCCGAGTGCTCAAGAATATGACATTGCAAGGGCAATAGGACGAAAGACGACGTGTGGAGCCCCCAGCAAGTAGTAGGACGGCTATGCCGAGGCATGCGTGGTTTCCGTCGTGTGTATTCTTGGCCAAAGCCGCGATCGCTAGCCATTAGGTAGAGACCGCCTGAATGTGTTGCTTTCGAGGTGGGCGTGCTTCTAAAGAAAGACTAAGAAGAAGCCTTCGTGCAACTCAGAGGGAGAAAGACGAGAGATCCCTAAGCAATACACACACATACTTTAGCTCCCAATTGCTTCTATTGTTGATTGTATATATTTAATAAAAGAATACTAAGAAAAAGAAAGAAAAAGGATTATTAGCTTAGTAATAATAAATGAATTTAAAATAAAAGTAGTATAAAAAAGTGGCAAAAAAGCTCGGCTCCGGGATCGAACCCATCGCCTACGGAAACAATCCGGGGTCGTTTTCTAGCCTTGTGAGTCGTCTGGTCTTGGCCCACCAGACCATTATGAGTGCAGGCTCACTTGAACAACTCGGCTGGTAGATTTGCCCTGGAACCTCGTATATAAATCTATGTTGGGGGCCATTTTGGAGAGAGGGGATGGGGGAAGGAGGGACGGGGCGGGTTCCTTCCCTTAATGCTTAAGGGCCCTGAGGAGCATTATTTTAATATTCAAATAACTTCAACAAGATTATTATATTAAACTCCTCAATCCCGCTTGAGTGTCATCTCTAGCATGGCGGTCCTCCAAATGGCCGACTCATACACATTGACAAGCTCCAACCCAGCCTCGTCGAAAGTCCTCTTAAACTCCCAAGCCAGTAGCGGTCGATAGCACCTGAATCTACGGTCATCCCGTCTTCCCTTCCTTGCCCTCCCCCATGTACCTCCCACGTCATAGTCGGCTGTAGGCGGTTTCCTGAAAGGCCGACCGTCGACAATGACAGTATATGGCTGGAGAAAGTTCGCGATTCCGGGCTAGTAGAGGCTGTTTCTAATATGTCTCCAGCCGGGCAGCCGGGCCGGTCGGTGAGTTGAGGGCGCTTGCGAAACTGGTCCTGGTTATATGTTAGCTCAGGCTGAGGACTGGGGAGATGTAGAGATAAAGTAGGAGCTGACTGACAAATAACTCTACCACACACTTTCCCTTATCTTTTGGGGGTGAGCTTTGGTGGGAGGAGCTTGGAGAGAGATCCTCAAGCGGTTTTGGTTGTTGCCGGAGGTCACCAATGCTAGGTTCTGGACTTGGGATTTTCAGGCTATTTGAATAATAAAGTCAGTAAGAAATAGGTAAGAGGTAAGCTGGGCTTAGGGAGAGGGTTGACCTACCACCGCAGTTGCTCTCTTAAGGTATCCAAAGCTGTTGGGAGACCCTTCAGTTCTTTTAGCTCCTCTCGCAAGCTCCCCACATGCCTACTCAAGGCCCCAAGGTCGCGCTAGCTGCTTCTGCTCCTTCTCCAAATTCCCAGTCCTTGCGTCATCGCGCCAATGCATTACTAGTCATGATAGTATGGCAGAGGCTGATAATATCTGTAAATGATCATCGTCATATTGTAAACAAGAGTCGTCCACTCGAGGATTGTTATTGTGGTAATCGGTTTACGCCCTGTTGGCTTGCGATGAGGGATTGTCGATTTCTCTTTAGTGTATGGGATGGTTGCGAGGAGGATTGCCTTGGGAGAACCTTGGGAGAGAGGGGGGTTTGTTTCTAATATTGTATTCGTAAACAAGGGTCGGGGTTATTATCATATTGCTTGCGTCCACATCGATGGTTGCTCTTTCCTCTACTTTGTGCGGGATTGGGAGTGTTGGGGAAGATCCAGGCAGGCACGACTCCTCAGACCTGACTCACCTGAGGGCCTGCCTCCCTCCCTCGCGCTTTACACATTCAACAACGCACAGCGCGCCTTCCCGCACTCA
>JUDQ01000473.1:5006-18867 GCA_000812075.1 Scedosporium aurantiacum
AAGCGATCCCGAGTCCGACCCAAGCGTTGGCAAGATCGAATGGATCGACCCAACCCTTAACGACTCTCAGAAGGATGCCATCAGATTCGCGCTAGCCTCGCGGGAGATTGCTCTTATCCACGGGCCACCCGGAGTATGTTGTTTCACTCACCTCAACCAACTCCTCTCCCCTTCGCGACCCTAGTTAAGCTGAACTAACATGCCATTTAAGACGGGCAAAACCCATACTCTCATCGAGCTCATCCTCCAACTCATAAAACGCAACCAACGCATCCTCGTCTGCGGGCCCTCCAACATCTCCGTCGACAACATCGTCGAGCGCCTCTCCCCCCATAAGATCCCCATCCTCCGCCTCGGCCACCCCGCGCGCCTCCTCCCCTCCGTCCTCAACCACTCCCTCGACGTCCTAACCCGCACCTCTGAGGCCGGCGCCATCGTCAATGACGTCCGCGCCGAGATGGACGCCAAGCAAGCTTCCATCCGCAAGACGAAGAGCGGGAGGGAGAGGAAGGTGATCTACGGCGATCTCAAGGAGCTGAGGAAGGAGTATCGTCAGAGGGAGAAGAAGTGCGTGACGGATTTGGTGAGGGGTAGTAAGGTCGTGCTGGCGACTCTGCATGGCGCGGGGGGGTTCCAGTTGAGGGATGAAAGGTTCGACGTGGTGATTATCGATGAGGCGAGTCAGGCCCTCGAGGCGCAGTGTTGGGTACCGCTTTTGTCGGCGAAGAAGGCCGTTTGTGCGGGCGATCACCTCCAGCTCCCACCGACGATCAAGTCTCTTAATAGCAAAGTGAAGAACAAAAAGCCCACTGGCACCGACGACGGCGAAGAGGAAGTCATCGCCACAGGCATCACTCTCGAGACGACGCTCTTCGACCGGCTACTCGCGCTGCACGGCACGGCTATCAAGCGCATGCTCACGACACAGTACAGGATGCACGACAAGATCATGAGGTTCCCCTCCGATGAGCTTTACGAGTCCAAGCTGGTAGCGGCTGATTCCGTCAAGGACAAACTCCTCACGGACCTACCTTACGACGTCGATGAGAACGAAAACACGTCGGAGCCGCTCATCTTCATCGACACCCAGGGCGGGGACTTCCCCGAGAAGAACGAGGACGAGGACGAGGCGTTGAAGAAGGGTAAGATTGGCGGCCTCTATGGCGAGAGTAAGAGCAATGAGATGGAGGCGTTGCTGGTGAGGCAGCATGTCAAGGAGCTGGTCGACGCTGGAGTCAAACCCGAGGACATTGCTGTCGTGACTCCCTATAACGCTCAGGTATGTATAACTTCCCCTTCCACGACTTTCTCCGCCTCTGGGCAGCAGATCTATCGCTTGTTGTTTATATCCCTACCCAAGCGCCTTCTTGCTCCCTCTTCCTCCTAGGATATCCCGAGATCATTGCCCCATTCTGATACACTTGCAGCTAGGGCTTCTGGCGCCCCTAAAGGAGCGATACCCTGGAATCGAGCTCGGCAGCGTAGATGGATTCCAAGGCCGTGAGAAAGCGGCTGTGATTGTGAGTCTCGTCCGGAGCAACGCCCAGGGTGAAGTGGGTTTCTTGGGTGAGAAGAGGAGACTCAACGGTACGTAACGTGTCGCAGAAAACATAACCCCTTGTAGATTCTAGTAGACCCTTTCCCTTCGCCTCTGTTTTTCCCCCGAGTGATTGCTGACCTATATCCAAGTGGCCATGACCCGACCGAAGCATTCCTTGACAGTAATCGGCGACTCTGAGACCGTAAAGAGGTAAGTCTCTTTAGTGAATATTATCTTCGCCGCTCTTCTCTCTTTTCGACAATTCCAATGTCACCCTCTCTTACACATGATCCTCGACGCCGTTGCACTCCGTTTCGCAAACGAAGCGCCGCCAACACGGTGAATCCAACATCGCTTTGTCACCTCGCAACATTGTGCTTTAGCCTCTTCAAAGTTTCTAGGGTCATGCTTGCTTGCTTTTTTGATGTGATGACGAGGGAAAAGAGAAAAAAAGAGAACCAAGCTGGCGAAACTCACCAAACTCCGATCCTACTCCAAACTTCCCGCTCCCAGGCACTGCACAGATGCTGACCCTTGCACACACCACACCCAAACGTCGCGTACCCGATGGCCCGGGATATCTGGACCCTGCACCGCTCCCGCCCTCGGTTCCTGATTTTTCTAACCTTGCGTGTATTATAGGGGAAGCAAGTTTCTCAAAAGATGGATGGACTTTCTCGAGGACAATGCCGACCTCAGATATCCCGACGTCTCTACTTTACCCCGGGATGTCTAAGGTATCGTCGGTCCATTTGAGCGTTCCATTTATTACCAACAAGATGACTTTCGCGACTGAAACCTATTTTCTTTCATATGGGGTTTCGAAAAAAAATGACCACAATCCCGGTGATCATTGCCAGAGCTCGTCCCGCTGCGGTACTGCCCGCAGTAGATGAGATGGGATAGCCCGCCTGTTCGAGGCGTAGATCCGACCTATTATTCCGCCTTTACTGTCAATGCCTTTTCCTGCGCCTTGAAAAATTGAGGAGGGGGATCTTCCCAGAAGGAAAAATCGGCTTAAGAATTGAGGATGAGTTCTGCCATACCCGATGCAGGCGAGGTTCCTCGTCCCGGGTTTCTACTCCCTTCATTCCAACCCTCCCCTGCACCCGCTAGAGCCGGTAAAATCGACAGGCATCTAGAAACTCATTGATCGGTCCTCGCAAAGGTGGCATCGAGAAACCTCATTAGTTATTATTACGAATCGACGAAAGTAGCGTGTTTCGCGAGGTGCAAGCTCAGAAACATTAGTTCGGCTATCAGGGACCCCTAGTAGATCTCGCGCACCGGGTAAATATAGCGAATGCTACAAATGAGACCACGAGAGGGCGTTTCTTTTCCCTCGTATCATGAAAATAGTTTACCTGTCGAAAATGTGATCAGGCGGATGTTAGACCCGACCGGGCACTTTGCAAGTTTCAGGTGTCAGGTCCAATGCTACCGACACATCGGAGCTTGCTTCGTAGTATTATTGTACTGAAGTCCAGAATGCCATTGTGGTATTATCATCTTCCTCGTACCTGGGTGGCTGGGCGTCGGGACTGTGCCATCCTTGCCCAAGGTTGCACCAAGGTCTTGCGCAACACGCGACGCCATGACCGGAGGACTCCCCGAGTGACCCTTGGTCGCGTAACGGCGACCAGCGTGGGGTAGGCCCGAGGTGGACCTATCGAAGCTTCTGTCTGAGTCGAGAAGACTTCTCCAAATCTACCAACAAGTGAAGTACGTTGATTGAGGCCCAAATTGTGCGTAGGCTCACCATCCATCAGGTGCCTGGGAGTATATGCACTTTGTTCATGCAGGCGAGTGGGATGTGTTGCGGAGCTTCCGAAGCCAAGAGCGGTTCCCCCCTTTTTTCAAGGCGTGAGGGGAGGTCGGTGTACTTGAGCGGCAGGCGATTTTATATCAAATCGTTACACCCGGGGAAATAAAATGCTGCACAAGATGTGAGACTTTAAGCAGGGGGGCTTCTCTGGTTTCGATCGTCAGGATTGGTCTCTTCCATGTCACTTGAGCACTGCATCTACATGTGCATGCATCTACGCTCACGCATCAAGACCCAATCGCATTTCTCTTGAGCAGTTGTTTTGTTTCTGCTTAAAGAGGTGTCCATCGCGATCCAACCCGTGCCGATAGTGTCGGAGTGAAGAAAATGGGTGAGATTTACATGTTAAGAGGAGGAAGAGCCATTGGCTTGGCAAAGGCGCGAATTGAGTTTTAGTGCATGCATGTCGAGGCTGTCCATCCAGAAGACAAGGAGTCAAGCCGGGCACTCGAGATTGGGCTGTTGCAATAAAGCAAAGGCCATGGATGGCTTCCTGACCATCCAATCACCAACCTACTCCAGCCTTTGCGGCTGATCGGCCCCGATTTTCGTCTTGATAGGAGAGTCTCTCGAATCATTAGAAAAGCTCTTGCATTAAAACTCTCCATCCGTATGACTTCCCCGTCCGGCAATAGGCCCTAGGATGTCCTGCGGGATCAATCCTGCAGTCGGGGATGCCGAATACGCTTTGGAGAGATCTTCCGCGAGTCTTCCACGAGCTTGCGTAAAACTGACCGAGGGCTTGGTTCTGTCCCGTTTTTTGTCTGTCAGACGTGTACTGGCTAGGCACTTGCCGAACAAGGTGACTCCGATTCTATAGTCGTACGCGTTATGTGAGGGTAGAGTCAATAAATAAACACTGATCGCGCCGTGAAGACGTCCTGCATTTGGGCGATTGGAGATATGCAGGCAAGGTTCCATGGCGTGGGTAGACACCAGCCTGGCGACATGGAAGGTCTAATTGTTTGTCAAGATGCTGAGGAAAGCGCTATTTTTATGCCATGGCATGTTAGTTGGATAGGTGGCTCTTCCTGTTACATGTTCCTAGAGTCTCACTGCACTTGCTTCACCTCCACCTGGACCTACCAACGAAAGAAGGAGGTCTGCATCTGCCGTCAGCGTTTGAGGTTTGGGGGCAGGGTATGATGCAAAAGGACGTGGATCAGCCTCGGTGTCTAGAGGGCTCACAGAGGACTGGTCGATTGCGGCTCTGGGACCTAATTGGATAGATAACCCGAACTTCTGTTGGGATGCGAGTCGTCATCGAGGAGTGTAAGCAGTGGAGGCTGGCGAGCTCTCCTCCGCGGCATTCATGCGAAGCTGGGACTTTTTGGACCGTTTGCAGGCCAATCGGTCTTTGGTGGGGGAGGCTATTCACGTCCACCCAGCCAGCCGAGGACTTGTCTGCACTTTGGCGATGGTTGGCCTGCCTGGCCAAGTCAAGATGACATCCAGAACATGAGACGTGGGGTATGAAGCAAGGCCAGTGGAAGGAAGGTGAACTGGTTCGTGCGAGACTTCGTAATACTTCGTATAGTGGGCAAGTGCAGCAGGCAACATTGAATGGGGGCAAGCGCAAATGCGAGGTCAGGTCCCACCCTACAAAGTAGTGTAAAACCCTCCCTCAAAAACGCCACCTCGATCTCACCGGTCATTTTTCCCATCCGAATTCCCCATCCAGGAAAGTCTGGCCGTTTCCCATATCCTTGACAAGCTGGCAAGATTGATGATTGTGCATAGTCTAGCGACGGCTTTTGCTTCTTAGCTGAACTAAAAAGCCGCCTTGTCTCCGCTTCCATGAAGTTGTACTTCGTATGTCCAGATGTGAGGCAATGGAGACCGGACTCATCCCAGGAAGTTCGGATTCCAGGCATGTGTCAGCAAATAATTCCTGGAATGAAGAAAGAACGATGCCACGCGGCGCGCGAGGGACGCAGGCGGGACAGACAGAAAAAGCAGGTGCCAATAACATTATTTGCTTAGATTATCTACAATCTACTTCGTACTTCTGTAGTGCATACGTGAGAGTCATCTGTTTAGCTTCTGCACAAGCGCTGCCATTCCTGATCCCAATCATCGCAACCTTCAACCAATGTACGTCTTGGAAGGATCGATCGATAATATGCCTGGTTCTCCTGGGTCGCTGCACCTCCCAGCACTGTGCCTGGTGATACAACATCATTGGGACGGCCTGTTGGTCTCTACGAAGTAGATACTTGGACTATACTTACTTGATGGCTGGGCTCGTGCATGAACCGGGCGTTTGAGCAATGGTGTCTGGTGGAGAAGGCGACGGTGAGCTGGCAAAAAACCACAAGCCATCGTAGATCGATATCAAATTTCTGACGCGAGACCGGATGGCTGCTGGACTGAAAATGAGAATGGTCTGTCTGAGCATTGGATTGATGGCATCAAGCAGGTGGACCAGCCCTTGATTCAAAATAGCTCTTCATCCTCTAAAAGCCTTGGCCCGGTTCGGTGTAGGAGGCAGTTAATTTGGTGGACAATGCGTGCTGAAGTTAATGTCGGCTTCGTCGGCTGGCTTGCACTAGGCGCAGTGCTGTCCCCGCACTCTACACCCCTTTCATCCTAGCTCTCCCTCAGGGATTTGGGATTGGAGACCAAGCATCCTCGTCGACCTGTCTTGGCCTGCGTCTTGAGACGTGCGCTAGTACATATTCTTCCCCTCTTTTAGGAAGTTCGAAGACTGGTCACTGATTTTACCCAGACACAACAGGCATTTTTCTGGCGGCGGTGCGACTTTTGGTCTCAGAACTGCCAGGCTGTCGAGCAATAACTGTATCTCGTACTTCCAGCGGTTAATATACAGCGGATATTTTTCCAGTTCCTATTGCTCCCTGATAGTTGGTGGAGGGAGTTGCAACCACACTCTAGACTCCGCAGGAATGTGCAGATGCTGAAATACGGGTGAGCCTGCATCAGCAGAGAAACAACGCAGAGGTGTATAAGACGTGGAAGAGCGCGATGCGTTGTCTATCGGACCAAGGGGAAACCATCGGATCGATTTTCGACAATGCGTGCTGTTGGTTGCAAAGTGAAGGTCTTGGAAACTCTGACTTCGGAGACAAAGAAAGCCGTTATGGAATCGAACTGTCTGGTCTTCGCGGACGTCGAAATTGAGTGATGGTGGAATGTTACCCGACTTAGCTGGCCTATAATACTGGGCCATAAGCTCCCACGATGTGCCGCTCAAAGTTCAAATTCTTATTTTATACCATCCCAGAGCCTGTCTCGGGTCACCTCGTCCCATGTGACGGGTAGCGGAACCAAAGGAATGGGCAAAGCCAATGGATATGGATATACTTCGTACTTGTAATAATATCCCTACCCGAACCATGGATGAGTGTGGTACTGATGGGATTATACTTGGAGTCGTCCGAAATATTTTTTGTTCGTCTTTGACCCTGAGCCTATGGCCCCAATTATCATCAGTCTTGGCGTCTAGTGGGCTCTTTCCTTTTACCTACACTACACTAGATACCGGATCGAAGGGGGATCCGCTTCCAATGCTTCGAATCCTTTCCGCATTGGAAACGGAGGTAGCAGGTGGCTATTGTACTTCGTACCCAGAATAGGTCCTTGGCCAGCCCCAAGAGAAGACAGCATATGGTCGCAACAGAGTTTTATGAATGTATGACCCATTCGTGACATTGTAATATCAACTTACTTTGCGGACTTTGTCGCCACTTCAATGTTCCCATCCCGAATCAGCCACAGATCACCGGCTGTCTCAAAAACATCTCCGGTAGCCCACTTCTCACCGGAAATCTGTCGTCCGTTTTGTCGTTATCCACTTATCCCACACCCAGTGTCCAAGCGGTACTGCCAGATATCGTCGTAACATTTCTCACATACTTTGTAGAGCAGTGTTCCATTTGAGAACGAGGGTTAGCAAACCGCAGGGTGTTCGCATAGGCTATGCAATAACAGACCTCGCAGCCCATATCAAGTTGAACCCTTTTCCCTCCCCCCTTGGGGTGTTGGGTCGGGCTTCTCCATCGAGCGGGCGTATCAGTCTTTGAGACCCCTCAGACAGCGGAGACAGAACACACAGACCTTTGGAGGCCATTCCGATGGCAACCCACGTCAGGGGATTAAACCAACACGGACAACACGGGACCCTGGAAACTGCTCCCCTTTCAACCCAAGCGTCGTCATTGATCGCTCGTTTGAAAAAAAGGGGGGCGAGCTATCTTCTATTGGACTCGAGAGTTACTTCGTGGAGGCAGGTCCATTGCCCGTCTTGAGGCAGATCGAATCTGCAGCGCATTGTAACCTGTCTGGGGACATAGAATCCTCCAATGGGATTCTAGCCTCAAATCAAATGCTCGTCAATAGTTTTGGCGTGTGGCTTTTATTCTCCATCGCCCTGTAGGATAGCGCTGCCTGCTCCTACTAACAAGTACTTCGTACACAGCCCAGAGTGAGGGAGGTGGTCAGAACGTCGATACTAAGATACATCATCCTCGATTGGGTCTGGAAGGCGTTGTACCTTGCAAGTACGAAGTACGCCAATTGAATCATCAGAAGTCTGTAGACGCAGGTCGAGGTGTTGATGGGCTTGCTCGGCCAGGCCCTGTTACAAAGGATGTACGAAGTACTTCATACAGGACTCCGTACTCCGTACAAAAACGTGCGCACCCCTGCCCTGTGCTGCTGGTCATTTCCCCCACACCCCCCTCTCCCTCGTCCGGTCTGCCCCTTCTCGATTAATTGCGAATCAACCTCGTGCTCACCTCACTCACTAGAGGAAGGCAATGCACCCTTCCACGCCGGAATCCATGTCGACTTCCCTGTCTGTCCATGTCGAAGCGGTCCACTTTCCCCTCTCCTCTGCTACTTCCCCTAAATAGATAAATGAGAATACAACTCTAGCATCGCTCTTGTCGCCATGGTCACCGTCCATCGCGCGTCGTCCAACCTTGTTACTGGGTTGGATGTGTGGGCGTCAAGTGGTAGTTTATATGTACCCAGCGGAGCTTGTCTGTCCCTGGAGACAACACGAAACGTACTTGGGATAGTGTACTACAATTGTAGAATAGCAGTGTAGTAGTGTAGTAGTGTAATAATCGCTCTGAGGTCCCTGGGATTCGGGCTCCCTTGTCCTCGCGTACACTCGGGTACACCCTTGATCTCGCAATCGCCAGGCGAGCGGAACTGGACCCTTCGAGCGCATGATGCTAGACATTAAATACATTACTGGCGCCAGTTCCCTCGCCCTTTCAGATGTTTCATGATCCGTCCTCGTAACCCAGCTGTGCTGTGTACGGAAGTACTGCGTGCTACCTTCTCCTTCCCTTCCTCTTCCTCTTCCTCCTCCCGGGCCTTTGTCTTCTTTGCCTTAAAACTGCCCACCCAGGAACCGTTCCTGCCCCTCTTCTTCTCCCATCTTCTTGGTCCTTGCTTACTCCATCAGGTGCCTGCACTTCGAATCGCGAGGCCGATTCGCCGGGCTCTGGACGAGCAGTGGATCCCGAGATAAGGCGGGTTGATAACCAGGACCTCCCATCCATGCGCTCCATGCGCACGAGAGAAGCTCTAGCTGTTTCGACCGAATCTCTCCCCGTCTGCTTCTGGACCTACCTCTCCACTCCTTTAACCTTCTCCTCCTGACCCACCTACCTCCTCCTGCCAATTTCTTTATACTTTCTATTCCCATTAGTTCCGGCGTCCATGGTTTTCCTTTTCGATTTAATTGACGCCGAGACTGAGCTCTCTCGTTGACCCTCGCCAATCTACCCAGTGCCAGCAGGGTCTCCTCGTCGTCGGAAGACCAAACTCTATTTCCCGTCTTATTTCTTGCTCACGTTCAAGCAAGGACCCGGCAGCCCGGCACCTCCGCCCTCTTACACGTTCCCCACGGTCTCCTGCATGACTAGTCAACTCGTCTATCTCCCTCTCGCCACACCCGCCTCAAGATCCGATCTGAAGCATTTGGATTATTATTGTTATTCGTCTTGGCGTGGATCCTGAAAATAAGGGGAAAGGGGAAGAGAGAGAGGAGAGAGAAAAAAAAAAGGAAGAAAAAGAAAGAACCAAAAACCAGGGTGTATAAGCGGAGGTCCGGCTCGGCTTGCCACACAAACTCCATCCCGTCTATGCAAATCATGCTTCCATGGCTTCGTCTCGACGTGTCCTAATTATAACCAGCTCCCCTCTCGCCTTGTTCTTGTGCATGCCCTGCGCCACTCTTTCTCTCCTTTGAGACTTGCAATTTTTAAGGTGCAGACTTGTCTCGATCCGCCGTGCAAACTATCTTCATGAAGGTCAGCTTGTGGAAATCGGGCCCCGGGTCCAGCCGTTACAGGAGTGGCCAATCTATTCGCGGCAAGATATCCGGCCCGATACCGATACCGAACCCCGTCGATGATGAGTTCCCCGTTCAAACTTCGGGATCCGCGATAGTATCGACTCGGCCCCCCGACAATAACGAACCTGTCACCCAATTGCCTCCTCCCCCTACTCCGCCGCAGCCTTGTCATCAGCACAGCGCTTCAACCGCCTCATTAACACAGAACCACAGCCGCACCACCCCGGTCGCTCTGTCGGGTTCGCCCGAAATTGCACACAACAACTCCGGCGCTGCGAACCATAGTCCACCATTGTCATCTAGACATGGTACCTCTCCAGGTTCCAGCCCCAACGCCGGTTTGGCGCGGAGTTCATCTCAGAGGGCCACAAACCAGTCAGCCCAAGTGCGCTACTCGACCTTCAGTGCGTCATCACAAAGGACCGGGGACACAAGTAATAAAGACGTCCCACAGCGCAAAAAGTCAACTATACGCGGCGCACTCAGCAAACTGTTTGGTCGTCGGAAGAAGGCCGACAGTCAGAGCTCGGTTGAGGGGGAAGGAGCCGGCATCACCTCTGCGCAGCACCGGAGTGTAAGACACGCCCTTAGCTGCCCCGCGATAAGCAATGGGCTGGCAGCTGGCCCGCAGAACTTGGAGAAGCGAGGGAAGGGTATTCTTGTACTAGAAACTAACTCTCTGGAGCAGGATCCTTCGGCGCTGAATCGAGCTGGCAAAGACAGCGAGCCCAAGCGATCTGCGTCCCTGCCTATCACTGAGTATGACAGGGCTCTACGGTCCCACTCGGTTGGCATTGAAGACATAACGGCTATCGAGAGCGCGCGCAATTCTCTTCACGCCGACTACAACTTTACGAGGCGGAGAGCCGCGACCACAAGTAGTCAATTATACGCGCCGCCGAGGATGAAAGATGGAGAGCTCGCCGGCTTGTCACCGAGACCCGCAAGCACTCATGACCGTAGTAGTCGAATGCTCAGAGACGTGGAGGATCCCAACGAAATTGGCCGCGCTATAACCAGCGACCTTATCGGTTTCCGCCGCCGGTCCAGGAGTCTGTCCGGACTCCAAGACATAGAAGTGGGTCGAGGCGGCGAGGCCCGCCGGCGTAGCGATGAGATTCGCTATTGGAGGGAGAGTTATGATCCAGGATTCATGTCGCCTCTCTCTTCCAATCCGCCGGATGGTGACGATCCGGCAGTGGCCAGTGCCGATCTACCTGCTGAAGCCGCGTCTTCTGGACGACCCCGATCTCCTCCGGAACCGTTTAATTTTGGATCTCTTGCCAATATGAACCAGCTGGCGGGAATGAAAATCACTTATGCGGCCAATCTCGAGACTCGAATAGGTAGTCTAGAAGCCAGGATGAACAGGATGGAGAGGGTGGTCGCCCAGCTCTGTAACACCATGCCAGGCTTCCAGCCCCAAGCTCCTGATGTCGATTCTCCTCACCATCTACCGCCCGAACCTTCGATTTATCGGACGGCATCACACGATGACGAGGGCGGTGCGAGTAGATACAGCAACTTGGAATCTTCCGTGGACTCCCGCTCGTCCATTGGCGAAGCGCCGACTTTCGTTGGGTCCCTTCATCCACCCGTTGGCGAACACCAGCCAGCTGCGGGGAGATCGGCATCCAACTCTACGGTTCGGGGCGGGCAAGGCGGCCCCACACATTCCGGCGAGGCCAATGGCGTTCTTACTGCAGACCATTATGCGACGCTTTTGGCCCTGATCGAGACGGAACGCTCGACCCGGCGAGCCCTTGAGGTCAAGGTCAAGAAGATGTCTCGAACGTTACACATATTGGCGGCACAATCGGGGTTACAGCTTGAGTTCGACGAGCCTCTGACTTCGAGGTCTCTCGGCGGGCAGTCGGCGTTCGATGACGACTCAACCGAAGAGGAGGAGGATGATGATGACGGTGGTGATGGTGATGGTGAGGATTCAAACCTCAAGAGTCAATCGGGATCGCCTAAGAGGCAGCTGGCAAACCCCCAGGATTCGGGCATCGCAGGAACTGGTGGGGATACCGATGACGAAAATCAATCCGACACGTATGCAACCCCACGAGAGGAGCGTACGCTAGGATTCGGAGCCTTTGGGGAGGAACTTCGGGAGGACGAAGGTGAGGGTAACGGGAAGAAAGCTGCGAGGACTCTTTCTTTGAGTCAGCTTACTATTAACAGGGGCCAACGCAACACACCCCAACTGGTGTAAGATATCTTCGTCTCCAGATATTTTTTGTTTTCTTCTGTTCTCTTTTTGCGCCCACTTCTTGCTTTCTTTCTTTCTTTCTTTCTTTCTTTCTTTCTTTTTCATTTTTTTTCCCTTCCACTTCCTCTTGTTCCCATTTTATACTTCCTGCCTGTTCGCCTGCAACCTAGGTTGGTCTACGGCGACTTAATGTTTCCGACTTTAATGCCATCATTTTACGATTTGCGGCGGAAGTGATGCGGCGGTTGAGAGACACGACAACAGCATCCCGTATCGCCGCATGGTCGGAGAGCCTGGTTGTGATGGGCGAGGCGTTGGAACAGTCAGGCCTATTTTGACTCGGTCCAGCCTGGTATTCTTTGGGACGGGTTCAGGTGGTAATAATTTCCTTTCGGCATTCTACTGGCACGGAAACAGGAGGGAAGAGTTGCCATTCCCCCTCATCTGCAAACGGATATTTCCTTGGGTCTCTCTTTGTTACAGCTCGTTTCATTTGGGTTGCGAGCGAGAATAGTGGGTTTGCATTTGATGCTTGTATATATCTACGCAGGGCATTTAGGATCCCACCGGGTTTGTTGGTGTCGGTCGCGATCGATACCCCTTGAGCTTATTTAGACGCTCTATGTTTGGAGCGCGATGTGTAGGATAGCTGAAGAATTGAGGATATCGTCTCCCAAGTAAACGGAATGTTCTTAGCGACTTGGTTTATAGCAATGTCTTTCGATGTTCATCTGTGTTTCGTCAGGAGGCCACAGCACTAGGACTCGTTTGAAAAGATGTCCACTTGAGATGTAGACACCGAGAAACTCCGTCTCGGATCTCATCGATGCTCGCTTCTTCAAACGAGTAGGTCCTGAGTGTTGGAGAACCGGAGAAATAGAACCTCAGCTCTACTTTTGTATACTAATTCAACGACACTAATCATCAGCACATTCCGCGCTCGGTGGGATCACTGGAATGCCGACATGCACAAGAACTCGAAGCATCGCACTGTTATTGGGTGTGTCCGCTGCTAGAAGTGGGTGGGTAGGCAGGTGCACGACGATGGATCGAGACGCTCGAGGTGCAAGGTCATCTGCTGTGGCTACTAATGAGGCATCACGAGGTTTTCTGGCCGAAGGAATTGATCTAGGCGGAGAAAAACACTGGTGCTGGTCTCGGGCTTGGGACTCGATTCGTTTTTTACCACACCCTGATAAATATTGCATTGCCCCTTTTTCCTTTGACAACTTTGCATTTCCCGAGAAACCGAGTCTTTTGCGACGAGGCTTGGAGACGGCGAAAGTTGGGTCGTAGCTAAACTACCACATACGTCATTGCCTACGACCCTTTGTCCTATTCTAGAGTGGGGGAGAGTGGGTGGAACAACGAAGGGGACAGTGGGGAGAGCAGGTTTCCAGTTCAAGTTCGAGGGGGGTCATGATGACGGGGGCAAAGGTTCATTTGATCTTAAAATGGCACGTTCGCTGCCCGAGATCGCAGCACGTTTGAGAACATTATCTCCCCCTTCGCTCTTGCGAGCTGAAATTTGGATTTTGTTGGGAGGAAAAGAGAGCAGAGGCGAGAATGATCAATACGATTAATAATTACTTTTAGCACATGCAGCGATCGGTGCACAATCACAAATGCTGGTCTTGCTGGGCTGGCTGGGCTGACTGTCGCTGTTGCTGCAAGAAGGGTCGATGGTAGCCAGGCGGTGACGAAGTATTAGACGTCAATCCACTGCAGATTAATGTGTGTGAGCGCATTCGGTTCATTCGTAGTCGACGGCCCTCGAGAGAGGCACTTGCAGCAGCAATACTACTTCGTATTCAAGATGGAAAATAGCTGGAGTCGGAGAAGGCTGGACTGGGGGAGAGCCCTGGAAGGCATCAATCAATCCTATAGATTCTTACTCTTGCCTGGCTTGGTCGATGTCTCAGCCCCCAGCGAGGACTACACAACTGCACG
>JUDQ01000474.1:3333-23212 GCA_000812075.1 Scedosporium aurantiacum
TCCCCGACGAGCTGCACCCGTACCTCCCCGGCCCGGCGAGGGATCTCCTCAAGACGCAGAAGGAAAAGTTCGCCGCCGACTGGGCGATAGTGGAAGCCGCTTTCGGCTCCGTGCTCGCGCGGGAGGGCTACGCCTGGCACTGGTTCCTCGTGAACACGCGCTCGTTTTACCACGTCACGCCGTCGACGCGATCGCTGCACCCTTCGGATAGGATGGTCATGATCCCCGTGGCTGACCTGCTCAACCACGCCTCCGCCGGATGCAAGGAGACGTTTTCGGCCTCGGGCTTAACCATCACGGCCGATAGGGCGTACGGCGCGGGAGAGGAGGTGTACATCTGCTACGGACGACACAGCAGCGACTTCCTCCTGGCTGAGTACGGCTTCGTCCCGCGGCAGAATTCTTGGGACGAAATTTCCCTCGACGAGGTTCTCGAGCCGCGCATCGACGCCCGGGGGAGGAAGGTCCTGGAAGATCTGAGGTTCTGGGGACGGTATAGGCTCGATGAGGGCGTGGCGGGGTGTTACCGGACGCAGGTGGCGCTGAGGATCGCGTGCGGGGCGGGCTGGAGGGCGTTTGTGGATGGGTGGGAGAACGGCGGGGAGGTGCAGAGGAGGGTGGATGGGTTTTTGGGCGAGGAGGTGTTGAAGGGGTACTTGGGTGTCATTGAAGGGAGGATAGAGGAGTTGGAGGGGATGGATGTTGGGTCGAGGGAGCAGAGGGAGGTGTTGGCGAGGAGATGGAGGCAAATTGGGGAGCTTGTTGCGCGGACGAGGCAGAGGTTGAAGGGTTGAAAGATGAAAGGGAGGAAGCGGGGTGGTTTTAAGACTTTGTGAAGGAGACAGGAGAAAGGGGAAAGAGGGCGAAGGTTGAGAGGCATCTTGGGTATGATCGGCGAGGTTGCGGGTATCATTCATGTCCATATTTTCGTTCATAGTCCTGCTTCTAATCCACATAAATCTAATCCATACATTACAAGCTCCGAATAATACAAAACAAGAACATACAACAGTCTCGAAAACACCTTCCTCACATCTGCCGAGCCCCCTCTCGCCGGCGATTCCTGTCCGCCCTCTTCCGTCTCTTGTTCCTCCTTCTCGTCAGCCTGATATGCTGCCTCTGCGCGAATGATGTACCCCACGAGAACAAGATAGTTCTCATGAGGATGAGGATGGTGGCTATGACGGTGGGAATGGCTATTGCCCAACTAGTTCAAAATGTCATCAGCAAAAGTCGAAGAGAGAGAAAAAAAATGAGAGTGTTCACTAACAAGAAACGAGTTGAATTGTTCAAGTCAGAAAAATGCTCAAAATTCATCCCATAATACCCCGTCAAAAAGGTCAAGGGCAAAAACACAATCGTCGCGTTGGTCAGCTGCTTCATGGTCTCGTTCTGCGCCGCCGAAATGGTGTTAAAGATAAGATTAATCAAGTTCTCGGCCGACTGCTTGCTCTGCTGCAGGGCCTCGCTGACGACGAGGCACTGGTCGAGCACGTCACCGAGGTACGTGTAGGTCAAGGGCGTGACGATGACACCCGTGCCGGTGTTTTGGAGGACGGTGGTCGTGGTGAGTTGTTCCTGTGTGAGGCTCGTCCGGTGGTCGCGGAGGACGGAGACGAGGTTATCGATGGGGTTGAGGAAGGAGAGCATCTTGTTGATCTCGCTGATGATGATGTATAGGCTTCGGCTCTGCTGGACGGTCGGGGTGGTGAGGACGTCGAGCTCGAGGTCGCCAATCACTTCCTGGTAGACGGCCGTCAGCGGTATGGCGAGGTCAATGATGGCGTCGATGATGGCCTGGACGATCAGCGACGCGTCGCAGGATTCGCGGAGGATCGTGCCATGCGTGGATAGGCGCTTGAGGATGGGCTTCTCGACGTCGTCGGCCGATAGCTCGAAGAAGGATATTACGGTGTTGTCCGAGTTGAGGAACACGGCCACCTGCTCGGCCGACACGGCGAGGCCCCGCGTCGAGAGCGACGAGTGGCGTTCCATGAACTCGGAGCGAGCTAGGTTCGACGCGCGGTACCGTTGCAGAGACCGCAGGTTGGCCATGACGTCTGTGTCGGAGAGCCCGTTGATATCGGTCCCGTTGCCGTTGTTGGCCCCGTCGGTGGAGTTGGGGGGAGCATCCTTTTCGGCGTCAGTGAGGGAGGCGCGGCGATTGCGGCGGAAGAAGCGCTTGACTTTTTGCGTCGCGCGATGGATGGTCCGGAGGGGCAGGGATTTTACGGAGGCGGCGGAGGAGGTGGACAGGGAATTTTGGTCGGGGACATCCCAATCGGAGTCGGAATTGGAGGATTCGTCGGGGTCGATGATGCGGACGAGTTTCTGAAGAGTCATGACCATGAAAGCGTGGTTTGGGTACCTAGTTTGTTCATGTTTCCGCGTTAGAATTGTCTTTCGAGGCTGCTGGCTCCCTGTCTGTGTCTTTACCCCCCCCCCCCTCTCTTATTATCACTTACCAGTCGCATTTCGTCCGGTTCAGCTTGTTCAGAATATCTTCAATGGCCAGCTTGTGCAGATTCTTATGCCTCCCCACAGCCCGTATCACATCCCAGCTGATGCCATTAATGTTAATCCACCGACACTGCGCCCACTTCGGTTCCTCTTCCTGCATAAACTCGATAAAGTCGTCGTTTTCGAAATTCTTCACCTCGACGCGCTCCTGCGACATATCCACCACGGTAATCTCGCACAGCGTGTTGAGCACCGTCATGGAAGGGTGTCCGCCGTGGGGCATGGCCGGGTCGACGCCGGGTTCGCTTCCCGGGTGCCATCCCGGCCAGTGGAAGTCGTCATCGTAGTTCTCGTAGGGGCGGAAGGCGGCGGACGTAGTGCCGCGACGGCGGAGACCTGTCGCGTAGGCCGTGGGGTCGGAGCTCGTAGCAGCGATAGGGGTCGAGAGATCTGGGTTCTCGGCGGCGGAGATGTCTGCGTATTGGAGGCGGGGAGATTGGGGTAGTGGGATGCGGGATCGGTTGGAGGTGAGGGAAGGGGAGCGGGGGCTTTCGGTCGACATGGTTGGTTATCGTGAGGTCATTGAACCTCCGCGAAAGGGACTCGGGGGTTCACTCAAGGGTTTGCGTGGGCGGTAGGGAGGGTTGACTAGAAGGCCGGAGATAAGAGGATTGTGGAGGAGAAGCAATTGGTGGTCATGATGTCGGTATTTGGCAAATGGAGGCGAGGGAGGGAGACACGGAGGCAGGGCGACCACGGTAGTAACAGAGAGGGGGGTACGGGACACAAGTCAAGGAGATGATTTGGATCAAATGCAGCTTGGACGTGATGATAAATTCGGGTTGAGATGGACAATTAAATCGATCGATTCGATCCAACTCGATGAAGTCGTAGTGGCATGGAAGCGAGTTGATTGGTCAAAGGAAAGAGCTTAGTTTCTGTCAAACATTTGGTCATGATGAAATCAATCAATTGATGTCCTCCGCACCTTCCTCCAGATTGTACGAAGTCGAGGTGAGAGGAAGGATCAATTGACATTTATAGTGACCGAGCTTGGTCATTCGGCAGTTGAGGTGGGCCAGTTTAGCGGTCCACCCACTGAAATTAAGAAGGCGCAGGGGTTCCCAGCTCATTTTAGGTGCTATTGATTGATTGATGTTGCAGTTGGGCGGGTCCAGCTTCCACTTTTAATCCCAAGTTGCACGTGTTGTATCAATGATGTGTCACATTCAACCTCAGTCGCAACTGCCCATTCACAACAGACCAGATGAGGGAAGGCGAACCCGACAGGGAAATTTCATACCAGTCTCGGTGGTAGTATGTACGAATTTATGAAGTACTTCCATGGCGAGAAGTGTCGTGGCGAGTTTAGGGAGTTCTGACGACGGAGGTTACAATTGTAGGAGCAATTGACGCATCATTGATCACACGCAATATTAGAAGTTATGGCGAGGAACGGCCAGTTGATGGTTCTATTCTCAATCTACATCTCCTCGTCCTTGTAGGAACTATCGTTGGCACTCACATCCTGCAAGCATGCGTAGGAAACCCCTGCGTTTAGCGAGAGGCGCGGTTGTGTTAGCTGAGCCCTTTGTTTCTTAATGATTTCTTCATTGGTCTCGAACCTGAAGAAACCCGGCACGGCGTGCACCCCACCCAACCAGTCATCCTCAGCTGTGCCAATGACGGCGCCTCTACTTGACAGGATGGACAAGGGAAGCACCCTGGAAGTGGAATTCCGGAGGCTCGTCTTCCTGTAGCCAATCGGAACTACGAAACAGAAAAGAACTTCCCGTAATTGTGTGCTGAGATGTACGAAGTCGAACAGTAAGATGTAAAACCAGGCAACACTGAGGAGGGGGTGACACGCCCGAGAACTAGGTTGATCCATCCTTCGCCAAACCGCTCAATAAACGTGGAAGTGATCAATCCTTTCACTGTTACCTCACAAGGCCGAATTACAGCCAGTTAATGTTCAACGGTAGATGTGCTGTATCTACTGGAGAGGAATCTTGTTTCTTGTTAACAAATTCTGATCATGTCCCCATCCGACGATGACAGCCCTATTGGGGCAAATCTTTGCCGCCGTTGTCAAGTCCTTGGTTTTCTTGATTTGACCCGGGGGTTCAACTACATTAAACACGACTATGGAGAGTATTTCTCAAAGGCCCTTGACATTGAGGTCCACGACGCGTTACCAGGCCTGCCGAGGCTCGATGCGTCTGCTGTAGATGGCTGTGATTTCTGTCGTCTATTGCGAGACACCGTTATATCCGAGAACACCTCGAGAGAAGGCAACATTGCCGGATCTTTCTTGGAGGGCAGAGATAAATGCGCCATTGTTATCAAGTTCAAGGTTTGCTGGACGCCGCCCGAGGATGACGACGACGATAACAAGATGTTCTCCTCTTCCAGAATCACCATCCTATCGGCCACTATCTGGGAATATGACGAAATCTGTTCAGAGTCGAGCTTAGATTTAGCGTCGGATTCAGATGACGCACACTGCATCTCCATTGAGTTCCTCCTCGAGGGTGGTACTGGTAAAAGCTTCCCACTTGTAAGGTAAACGACACTAGAGGGCATCTTGGCTAACTGTCTCATCTACTATCTAGGCCACGAAGATGTTGCTAAACAGCTGAAACTCTACACCACGCGGCCCAACACAGACCGATTTTCCAGCCAAACCATCTCATGGGCGAAGGCACGGATAGAGTCATGTGCTTCCAGAAGTTCCAACCCGGATCCGGGGACCTCTGGGGGTTTTATTCCGGCTCGGCTTATTGATGTCGGAAGTGACTCAATTCGCCTCACAACCCAGCATGAAATTCAAGAGGGCATTCGGAACCAGGAACAGCCTTGCATTCGTTACACAGCCCTTAGTTATTGCTGGGGAGACGAGAAACAGGCTTCACACCAGCCGATAACAACAAAGGCGAACCTGCAAGCGAGGCTTATTGCTATCCCCGAAGAAGAGCTGTCGGCTGTACTCCGCGATGCCGTCACCGCCACGAGACGCTTATCAATCCGGTACCTCTGGGTCGACTCGCTATGTATCTTACAGGGTGACAGACACGACTGGGACCTTCAATCAGCTCGAATGGACGAAATTTACCAAAATGCATACGTTACGATTGCGACGCCAGCGTCCAGCCACTGTAACCAAGGTTTCCGCTTTTCGACGTGGAGGAAGATATATACCCTTTAAATCACCGGAAAATCTAGAAACTGTTGGCTTCTTCAGCCTGCAATACCTGCATCGGGTTTGGGGCCAAGTGGGCTCCCCCCCGCACCCTTCTGATATCTACACAATGGATGTCTGCTTTTCTCATTGGGCGTCACGGGGGTGGACCTTCCAGGAGGAGCTTATGTCCCCTCGACTACTCATATTTTCACGAGGTGATATTTTCTTTGGCAGTGGCGAAGAGAGGCACCACCGATCAGGATACCTGAGGAGACGCGAGTCAGAAGATCTCAAGTCCATCCTAAAGCCTGGGGCATGGTACAGCATATTGTCTCAGTATAGTCAACGCTGCCAGGGATTCTCACGTACCTCCGACATTCTACCTGCTCTCTCCGGGCTAGCTGCTATCGCTATTAGAGAAACAGGAATGACCAACGGGGACTATATAGCCGGTCACTGGAGGGACATGTTATACGTCGATCTCCTCTGGACAATGCTAGACACTGGCTTCCGAAAGCAACACAGCCTCGAAGAACTGCTTGACTCCCTCAACAAACCGGACCCGAGCACATATTCAGCACCGTCGTGGTGCTGGGTAGGTAAGGGTCCAATCAAATTCGACCACATAAGGTTCTTCTGGTTCTCATCGATTCAACCAAAATGTACAACTCGGGCGTGGGTTACCGTCGAGGGCGAGAACCATCTTGGGGAAGTACGAAGTGGTATTATCCGCATCACGGGGAAGCTTGCTCCCCTGAGTTCGGATTTAGAGCTCGTCAGCAATAACGGGTACAATGATTTTCACCGATCAGGAAGGCCCTGGAGATTTACATCAAGAGATGATGATGACCCTCCCTGGATTTTTAACCTGGACTGGTATCCCCCGGATGACACAATTTGTCCGGGGAAGATGAAAATGCTCCTAACGGGAAGACGGGGTATACTTGAGGTTGGCTTTAAGCTTAACCGGCTGTGTTACTTCGGGATTCTTGTTCACGAGTCCTCACGGTCGCCGGGGAAGTTTTACCGTGTTGGCTGTTTTTGTACTGATCCTGACGATCCTACTAGTCGAAACACAGACGACCAATGGTTTGACAAATATCCGACACAGACGATCGATATCATTTAGTTGAGGCCTCATTTAATTATTATTCTGTTCACTATCGAGACTGATCAGTGCAGCTCTGGCCGCAACATCACAAAGAAGCCAGTCTTCCAAACGAGCTCATCGATGAGCATGTTTGATACGAGCCACGCAAGAGACAGGATCTTTGTGTGTGTGTGTGTGAGAGAGGCTGGCATTGGTGGTAGAGACGCGGTCGATCAAGCGAGCCGTCGCCGGCCACATCCTGGCAGTTCAACAAGTGTACGTCGATACGGCGAGGGACTTCATCGACAGGTATCAGAACGTACACATATGGACGCGATATCCCTCCCGATAGTGATTTGGAGCATCATCTTTTTCTTTGCCTGCTGGGTGCTACTACCGAAGTCCTAAGGGTGTTTTAGAATCTAGATCTGTATTGAAGCTTGACTAGAAGACGATATAGCTCCGGGCACGCTCTTGGTGTCCGTTCCCTACGCCCTTTGCATCTCATCCATCTTGTATTCCTATTCAAGTTGAATGTTTCGTAATGGGTCGGTAGATTATCAGGCTTCTAAGCTAGACTGTTCTGGAGGTACTAACACACTTAGTTCGTCGTCTTCCTCTTCTGTAGATCAACACTATTCCAACTTTTCTTGATATCTACCGTCTTCAAATCGAGGTCCCTTGGACGACTTTGCTCTTGCCAGAAAAGGTTTCAACTGGTTTTCTTTTGTCTGATGCTACTCTTTTCGCGGAGTCTCTCGCAAAAACTACACCCAGAGACAACCAAGTAAACTACGGCGGACATGTTTGGTTCGTAGAAATTAGCGAACTTAAAAAAGGGAAGGATTATCGCTGTCCAAAAATCGTGCAGATTAATAGAGTCATATAGTCACAATCCTCCGCAGACAAATGCCAACCAACGCGTCTGGCAGGCATCTAGAAACGATAAATTCCGCGTAATTCACGGAGCTGGGATTAAATGCTTCTGAAGTTGGCAGATATGTGGCAGCCATGTATGGCAGCCCCTGCTACGGAAAACAGCCGTGTGCCCGGTGATCCGGGATTCCGGGATGGCCCACCATCCGTTTCCACACACCGATTCTACATTACCGCAGCTGGTGAAAACCAAACCTCATCTATTTTGTGGATTAGAAAACGGGACCGACTCAGTCGCATGCTAGCGAACACACGTCAAAACCCTAAATTTGCTGCCATACGCTGGCATTGTGCCCTGCCATATCTGTGTAAATCCATTCGTTTATCTATTTTGGAAGACGGCCAGTATATCCGCTAAATGCCGACATCTGCTGACTTCTAGTCTCCCCACACACACGCGTGAAGATGGGCCATGGAAAAACTAGAGAATTGCGTGCTCGGAGACTCACTTGCTTACTAGTGAAATATGAGAACATAAGTAGAGATCTTTTCCGTTAATGATAAGAGACCTGGTCTCTATATGCGTATGCGTACAATCGTCCACCAAAGTGATTGATGGGATTGTGAGGTGGAAAGTTCTGGTGTGGTAGTAAATTTAGTTTCAATGTTTTCGCGGAAATGTTACTGCGCCCAAGACTATATACCTTAGTATGCTATTTCTGCTATGTTATTAACTAGGCATTGAATCAACTTGTAATAAGAGATTTTATTGTCTTAATTGCCCATTACTACTCCTCTTCTTATCTAATGCTAGTCCTTATGGTTCCTGAGGTCATAGGTCTAAAGAGTAGTAGGTTTTTGGTATTGTGGTGGGATGTTCTGTGTCTTGCTATGTGAATATTAAGAGGTTGGCCTTTTAGAATATATATTATATTACTCTAGAAACTGACCTGTATTGTACTTAACTTGACCTTAGAGTCCATGATTTTAAGCATATGTATCAACCTGGCCCTGCTTCAGACATGAATCTGGGCTGAGCTGAAGAGTTTGCGGGGTCTTACTATATGGGCGATGGATGAGTATACCCGGCAACACGGGAGGTGAAAACCAAATGCCTGACCAAGACGAACCCGGTCGAGATATCATATTTGTGCATCCAAAAATATAGGTCAATGACAGATTGGCCCCAGTTTTGCTAATGCCATCTGCCACGGAGTTAAGCCGTCTGGAAAATCCGCTTACAACCTATATATCTCTGCCTTTATGCGCTTCATGTGAGCTCTCAATTAAGCCAGCAGTGAGGGTGGAAGAGCGTGTCTCCTCATGCAGATTGCGCCAAGGCTAGTCCTACAACACGCTTATATGGTGGGAAATATCTCGTCTCTGTTCGAGAAGTTCATACTACTAAATAGAGACCTATCACTACTCCGACCAGTCTCGAGAGGCAAGAAGCATGGGGTTAGTCCCTACTTCTCGTGACCTTGCGACATATATATATATATATATATATATATGTAATATGAAGAATCCGCCTTGGCACAGACACAGGTTCGGACTGATATCTCTCTCGACTAAACTCTATGCCGAGTGCCTAGGATTATTATACTTTCTTTCGCTTTCCTGGAGGGAGATTTCATTTATTTGTTTGTCTTTCCCCGTCTCCTTGGCTTCTCCGGGGTATTGTTGACTCGGTTCTCAGTCCGAGGCCGGAGATGCTTTCTCCGTCTCTCCTCGTCCGTAACGTCCGAGCTGAAGGGCTCTATTCTTGACAATCTTATTCAGAGCTGGGATAAAACACGGAATTTGGCCTTGCTTTCCTAATCCTGTTTTTCCTGCACTTTGCAAGGTACTTCATCGTATGAGGTTGCATTTCTGGGGCTTGAGGATGCAGGGAGCATCGGACCGCTGCCAGACCAAGATCCAGAAAGGAAATAGAACCGATCCGTCGGTGGCCCAAAACGGAAGCGCGTTTCTGGGCGCTTTTCAAGTGGCGTTGAGCCAAACCAATAAATAGCTTCTACCACCCCACGACTCCTTCTGCGGGCGATCTTGTAAGATTTGACTCCTTCGACATGCGGACTTTGAGAAGGCGGATGTGCGATGTTGGCGTCGTAGCCGGGAACTTGTCGTCCTGGACGCAGGTATTGTTACAATAGGGAAAAGCGCAACCTTGAAGCTACTAATCTTCTTTCCATACTCCCTACAAGGGGGGCCCTTCATGTAATGAATAAATGCATCAGGGTCTCCTGCGTTCGCAAGTTGATGGAGACCATGATTTTTGTCAATCTAGTACCGTGAAGTGGCTGTAGCTACCCACCGTGAAGATGAAATCCGGTCTTTCAGCAACCCTCCTCGCGGCTGCCTTCCTACCTTGGACGGCTTCTGCAGTCGTCAAGCTCGAACTAAACGTGTCGGCCCTGACGGATACTGTCGAGTCTGACTGGACTGCCGTCTATTACTCCCAGAGCCAACCACTGCTTCTCGGCAACGATGGCGGAACTTCCACTGGAGGGTTTCACGCGTGGAACCTCAACGGCGACAGCCCAATCCCAGTCCTTGGATCTGCTGTCTCCGGACGCACGAAGCTCGTCACTACCGTTCATGGAGTCAACAACAAAGACTGGGCCATCTCTATAGCCCAACCTGACTCGATAATCCGAGCTTTCCGATTGCCGGAGCTAGTGGAGGAGAAGTCAGCCCGGTTCACGGCCCTTGGTGATTGGTCTGCCTTGTGTTCGTGGCAGAGCAGAACCGGAAATCATTACCTTTACCTTTTCGGAAAGGGTCAAGGTGTGCAATTCTTAGCTCGAAAGAGCAAGACCGCGGTTGAACTACTGGAGGTACGTCTTAGAATTCCCAGGGAGGGCCCCAATGCGTCCTCAACTAACTAATCGTTTCTAGGTTCAAACATTTGCAGTACCTTTTGAGGCCTCCTCTTGCGCCGTATCGCCCTCTGCAGGAAGACTATTCCTCTCGGCGGACGATGACAAGAGCGTCTGTTACCTTGACCTAGCGGAGTCAACCAAGCCACCCAAATTCTCCACGTTGGGTCAGGCAGAGAGTGATATTACTGGGTTGGCAGTGTATGTCTCCAAGCTTGGCACCCCCGATTATCTTTTCGTCGCCCAGGAGGACACCATTGCGGTATACACCCAATCTTTCGAATCCGTTGGTGTACTGAGCCTGACGGGGCTGGAGGATATTGAGGTGCAGGGGCTCAGCGTTTATCAAGCCGCCACCTCCAAATATCCGCTCGGCGCCATCACATATGCAATTGAGGCTGATGACGATGTAGCTGGCTTCGGAGTCAGCTCACTTCAAGGCATGATCGAGGAGCTTGGAGTGACTGTAAACTCCGAATACGATCCTCGCCACCAAGCGGCCTGTCCTAGCCACTCTCCCATCTGCAAGAAGTGCTCTAGAAATGGCTTTTGCGATAAGAAGTCCGAGTGCTCCTGCTTCGCTGGATTCACCGGGAAGAGGTGTGACAGGTTCCAATGCACAGATAACTGCTCTGGCAATGGAAGATGCGTGGGACCTAATAAGTGTAAGTGCGAGAAGGGATGGGGTGGCCTGCACTGTTCGTTCGTCGTGGTCCAGCCTTCCTACGAGACAGACCAGAACGGCGGCGACGGCGATGACCCGGCTATCTGGATCTCACCTGAGGCACCTGAAAAGTCTCGCGTCATCACAACCACTAAGTCCGCTCAGGGTGCTGGACTTGGAGTGTTTGACCTCACGGGCAAATTGCTTCAAACTATCCCGGCAGGCGAAGCCAATAATGTGGATATAATATATGGATTCGAAGCTGGCGATCGGATGGTTGATCTCGCCTTTGCTGCCTGCCGCGCGGATGACACTCTCTGGTGAGTTGACATGTTACTACTAATGTCTGACGCTTTACTTGCAATTCCTAACGCAATGTGTGTAGCTTGTTTGAAATGTTGCCCAATGGAACTCTTACGACCATCCCCGGAGGTAGTCAGCCTGTTGTCGACGACTATACAGTCTATGGTTCTTGCGTTTACCGCTCGCGCAGTACCGGAAAACAATACCTTTTCGTAAATGAAAAGTCAGCGCGCTACCTCCAATACGAGCTTACTGCCACCTCAAACGGGACTCTCGAAACCAAGCTCGTTCGCGAGTTCACTGGTGGCTCCGGCGGCCAGGTTGAGGGCTGCGTCACCGACGAGGAGAATGGATGGATATGGATCGGCGAGGAACCCTCTGCTCTTTGGAAATACGAGGCTGAGCCTGACTCGACCGCGGCGGGTCAGAGCATCGCCTATGTCGGAGACGGAACTCTCCACGCCGATGTGGAGGGAGTTACTCTAGTACTGGGCAGGAACCCTAACGAGGGTTTCATCATCGTTTCGAACCAGGGTGTTAGTGCGTATAATGTTTACCGTCGTGCTAGCCCTCACGAATATGTCACCACTTTCACGATCGCAAAGTCGAGTGATGGCCGGGTTGATGCCGTTTCGAACACGGATGGTGTTGCTGCTGTTGGAACGGCTCTGGGAGCAGACTTCCCTTACGGTTTGGTGGTGGTACATGATGATTCTAACGAGCTGCCGGGAGGCGGAACGAGCGCTGAATCGAGCTTTAAGCTGGTGAGCTTGGAAAAGGTTCTTGGGGCTGAGCCGCTCAAGCATCTAGGTCTACTTGAGCAAGTTGATACGGCCTAGGATCCAAGGGCATAGAAAGGGAAGATGTCGTCGGAGATGTTCTGCCTATTGATACCATTCGGATTCTAATACTGTACGAAATATCATTATTTCTTTAATTTTTAGAATATCACTTTACACGCATCTGAGGCATATGTAGATTCAAAAAAGTCTCCTCGCGTCATCGATATCAACGATGCCAGACCGGCAGACCAGGCGCCCAGTCGGCCTGACGAGTGAAATACAATGCATCGGCCCTTGTGCCGTCCGATGTAACTTCCATAGTAATGGAAGCATACAAAGAATAGCCAAACCCTTCCAGAGCTTGTAGCAGATTGAGCAACAGAACCCGAGTCGAGACCGTGTCTGTGCCGTAAGGGTGCCATGGCGTCCCGCTAAACTTTATTTCAAAGTGGCCCTCTGTTATCCCGTGCCACAGGATTGAATCGCTATAAGTTTGCACGAGGCCATTGATTACATCGGAGTTGGGAGTTTCCAAGAATCTCAGGCGGTCGCTCCCCTCAAATGAGACTGCGAGCCATTCATGTTGAGGCGGGGGAGGCGACTGGTGACGGAAGACGAGAGAGTCTATTGCGAGAGCGGAAGGGTTAGAGAACTAACGTGGCCATGAAACCGCCTCGGTTGCTCGCCCGCCATACCTTTATCGTAGGTTTTCATGCAACAATCCACGGATGCCTGAAGGACCCATCCATGGTTGAACAGGTGCTCCAGCAAACAGCGCATGAGCCGTCGCACCTTGTCGTCGCCTGTATCATACAGCCTCCATGGATTGCCGGCGAGTTTAATTTCCATGGCCTGGTCGTAAGGACGCACCTCTTGGATTCCACGGTCCCAAGCACCTTCGCACGCAGCCATGATTGCCTCGAAGTCAGCCTTCGGAAAGTTGATGAATCGCAAACGATCCGTCATATTCATCGTGACGCAGGCAAATGGTGTTCGGAAAACGGGCGGCGCTTGGGAAACTCCGGCCGCGGGGATACTCTTACTCCCCGACAGTTTTTCCGCGGTAGCCATTTCAGGTTGAGGTGGGAGCTGGAAGCTAAGCCTGGCTCTATGCGGCACGATAAGGATGTTAGTCGGAACTTGCGGTAGCCTGGAATCAGGCTATCTTATATTAGGGATATGAGGCAGCCCGCGAGACTTCCCTGACTATATTTTAATATGCTGGGCGGCTCAAGGCAGTGAGGGAGCCAAGCGTCAGCCACTTTAAAAGGACGAGATATGACTGCAATTCAACGTCAATTCCGACGCCGTATTGTCTGCCGTGCCAGTTTATCCACTTTTAGGGTTGAGAACTTTTGTCGAGTCAGCACGAGAAGCCCAATTGCTACCAGACCTTCATGCAAGAGGCACTGATACAATCTGATACAGTCCCATCGCCAGAGTAGGTACCAAAGTACCGGGGGGGGGGGGGTTGCTATAACGCGACGGCTTTCCATCTGTGCGTGATCCATCCCCTCCTGTTTTTCTTTTTCTCCCGTTTTCAGTCCGTCTCTTGGTTTGAGTTTGCAACCTCTTGTTTTCCCATCGATGATACTTTGGTTAGTGAAGTAGTGAAGAAAGAGCATCGACGACCTGGGCTCGAAGGGCTCTCCATGCTACTATATTTAGGAAGAATTCCAGAGCTGAATACCATGACTTATCCTCAATATGATTATATTGATTCTTGGGACTATTTTTGCCCGCCTCTGATGGAGACGATATCGTGACGACCGTGCCTCGGTGTTGGTGGCTGAACTTTAGGTGTCTGGACTTGCCAGGCTCTTTGATTGATCTGACTAGTTGGTCCTAGCTCTGTCTGATATCCTGACCAACTGCTTTCTCTCCGTGACTCTCTAAATCTATTAATAGAATTGACCCCCTGATCTTCGTTCCACCTCTCCACTCCGCGTTGCCCTCGCTTGTCTTCTCATCAGAAATAGTTCCATCACCTAAATCTTCAGCCCAACAGCTTCGTCTCAAATCGTCGGCTTTGATTAATATGGGATTCTCCGACCTCCAGTTAGAGACAATAACAACTATCATCCACTATACTATACGTATCGCTGGCATCCGTAGGGCCATTAGGCTGCGCCAAGTATGCAGTACGTCTCACCATTCCCGGCCAATTCCCTAGCCCAGGACTAACATTTTGCGTCTCCCGTCTTTTACGATAAGAGCTATTTGACGAGGAAGTACTCTCTTTGATTGAGAGGGATAATCTTCTCGCATCCGCTCTGGGCCATTGGAGGCTGGAGGAGAACCCGCCGTCTGCAGTTCTCTTCTTAGCAAGATTCCTCGAAAGGCGCCCATATACAGCTGGAAACCCAGAGTGGAATGCAAACGCATCCACTTTCCTGAACCAGATTCTCGACGCATTGGAGATCGCATCCAGCGCTGACCGCCTAGCGGCCCTCCAGACACTCTGCGGGCAGATTGTCTCGAGCGATGACCGGAGGTATCTGAGAGGTCTACCCTGGTTTACCCTTAACAAGCTTGATCCAAAATCCGGCTACAGGACGAGCCAGACTTGGGTGGCTCATCTCTTACCTGCCTCCATCCTCCTAGGGAAGCCGGAGATATACCGTCCTCTTTTTCCCTTTCTAGGCATAGAGAAGGAAAAGGAAGAGGAACTGGATACTCTCCATTCACATGACGATATCAATCAAGCCTTATGTGCGAAGAGCTGCGAATTCGGCACTCCTGTCTACGCGGCCGTTGTAAGCAATCAGAAGAAGCTCCTGAAGCAATTGATCGCGCATGACAAACCTCTCTTATGGGCCGCCGTCCACGACGCGCTCATGGGTGCTGTCCGAGTAGAGGACACATCAATCCTACAATACCTTCTTTCAAACCGCCCACCGCGGACCCGGACCGACATCACTATCCACCGAGCAATCATCAAAGCCGCCCATCTCAACCGAGCTGTTCATGCTCGCATGTTGATAGACTACCTAACGAAGAAAAGACACTCAAGATCCAGGTTGAAATGGGCTGTACAGTGGGGCCTTTACCACGCATGCGTCCATAGAAACCATGAGCTCGGGGCTCTCTTTATTAACCATGGCGCCGACCCAGCTGAGACCTCTTGGCTCAATCCCTCAATTGACATAGAGACCCTCGAAGACAGCCAGACTGCCTTCGAAACTGCCCCCGCGCCGATGTGCATTGCCGGATGGGCGGGCGACGTCGAGCTGCTGCAATGGCTGAGGACTTATGACGTGCCCGTCGCCCCTGCTATCCACGGAGCCATCTTAGCTGATCGTCTAGAGATGTTCAAGTTTGTGAATGAATTTGTTTCTTTTGGTAAGGGTGAGGAATACAGACGCGCCTGGCTCCGGTATCTCGACAACGCGGCCATGGTCGGCTCCCACCGCGTCTTCCGCTATCTCGTGCTCGAGGCGAAGATCCTTGACCTGGCCGCTGAGTACGAGACTAAGGATGCCTATATCCTCCCCATGGCGAACACCGTTTGCAACTGCGGACACGTCGAAATATTCGATGCCATGGTTGAGGCCGGCGTTCCGGTTGATTCTCCCGTCCGGGACCCCGTCAGAGACTGGACCCCCATCATGGCGGCCCATAGTGCCGATTCTCCCGGGGTCGAAGCTATTAGGACGAGGCTGGAGAATATGGGCGTGACCCTTCCAGACATGAGTCAGTCCCAGCATAGGTCAAGGGTATTGAAGACCGAAACACCGCGGCCACCAGGGCTGTGGAAGGCTGATATGCCCCGTTCGGCGAGAATAGAGTATGTACATCCATGTCGGAGAGAATAGGGGCGTGAATACAACGTGGAATCCAAGTCGAGGTTGTGGCTACTGCTTTTCTGTTCTTCTATATACGAGTAGCCTCGCGCCTCACTACCATAGGGGACATATCGGTTACCAAACGAGTCCGATACAAAGTCTAGGCCTCTTTTTAAGGGGGAGAGGGTCGAGCAATGTACAGCAGGACGATCACAAATTGTGATAAGATATGTAACGTGATTTTATCCGGGACTTAGAGCAGCAGGTCCGGGGGTATATTTTTTCGCAGTTTATTATGATATATATATATATATATATAAAGGACAAAATGTTCCATTTCTTAGCACTAAGCACCGCTGCTGGCGGGGCAGGTGCTTAAGACTTCTTCAAGTAATAACACAACATCATCAGCAGTGTCATATTTCTCCTTCCAATAACCCAAAACGATGTTGCCAGCAGGTCAAGATAGTGTGGAAAGTGTGAGGTGAGACGAGGATGAAGCTTGGAAGGCTGTTAGGACTGAGCCATGAGGGGCTAGAATGCGACGACTTATTTTGTTATGCTCCCACAAGGAATGGCTGTACGCTATCCCTTTTTAAGTCTGGTATAAGAGGAGGAGGCAAAATACAGGCCACTCGTGAGTTGTAGCTTGTAAGTTGTAAGCACATATAAAAGTGCTATTTTTGCTTTGGTTCTTCTCTATTTCAGGACCCCCGAAAGTGCAAGATTCGACCCCTTAATTCCTTGAATAAAATCACATGAGCCACTGTCTGACAGCAACAGCATTTTGGAATCAGGAATCAAGGCTGGTAGAAGATATCCAGTTTTGTAAAGTGTCGCATGTGTAGGGGACGAGCATCAAAGGGCAGATCAAAAGAGACGTAGGCATGAGTGCAAAGGGAAGGGAAAGGCCAACGATTAGAGGCTGACTCGGTTTGAATTTCCTGAGGGTCAATCGACAAGGCACCCGCGGTGCTATAAGAGCCGTGTTCGTGGGATGAGTATTTCTTTTTGGTATTGTGAAGTATTGGCAAGGAAATTCTTTCTTCGGCTTCTTTTCATATTAAAGTTTTCTCTACCTATTAAAGATGCCCTGTGATGCTATTGGAGGTTTGGCATCCAAGCCGTGAATACAGGGGAGGGTAAATTGTAGAAAATGCCAGCCCGACATCACTCGGCAGCAGGCAAAAAGAAGGCTCTACAACAAGACCACGCGCACATAACCGAGGATTATAACACCCGATAACCTTCTGTCCACATCGCCAACAAGCCATTGCCCTCCACATCCTGATTCCCATCCTTTGACAACCTCCCCGCTTCATCATCACATCGCCCGTCATCCCACCCGCTGCCCGGCAACATACGCCGCCGGACCCTGTTCCTCCAAATCCCTCATAGAATCAGACCGTATCTGCCTCGGAAACTGCCCACCGACGATCTGGGCGCTGGAAAGAGACAGCGGGGGCGAAATTTGCTCGGCTCGTGGGGCGGGAGGGGGCTTTTCCATGAGCTGGGCAGCGTCGGAAGCTGCGAGGCGTTTTCTGCGAAAGTACCATATTCCGGTAAAGACCAGTGCAAAACCTGCCGGGTAGAAGGAGTTCGTTAGGATGGAAAACAAAAAATAGATGTGGAATGGAATGTAGAGTGGGAAAATGACGGTGATTTGTTTGTTTTTCTTACTTGCAATACCCGTCATAATCCCAGCGGCTTGGCCGGCTTTACCGCCCTGGGTAGCCGCGTTGACACCACTATCTTGAGGATCAGAAGGAATGGTGGCGCTAGGCTGGCTTATTGGTAGAGGAGTGGTGGCAGGTATGCTGAGGAGGTCGGCTGGGGGAGGGCCGATGTTGGAAAATGTGACCATCGAGGGGAGAAGATCAACAAGGTTATTGCCGCTGTTGGGGATGGTTGGAAGACTGGTGATTGAGGAGGTCTGAGTTCCGGAGGCTATTGAAGTCGCAGCAGAAGTTGGGGGAGGTGGTGAGAGGAGTGAGGGCGCGATGGCTGATAGCGTGAGCAGGGGTTGTCCCGTCGAGGTGGGCTCGGCGATGGTGCTTGTTGATGTTTCTTCTTCGGAGTCGGAGGACTCTGAAGACGATGACTCCGAAGACGACGAATCTGACGACGATGATGAGTCTTCTTCGCTGGCACCATCGACTTCGGACTCGGAAGAATCTTGATCCTCGTCATCATCCTGATCTTCCTCGTCCTCGCCATCATCTTGACCCTCCTCGTCCTCATCCTCATCCTCGCCGTCCTCGCCGTCCTCGCCGTCCTCCTCGCCTTCGTCATCTGCGTCATCACCCTCCTCGTACTGCTGCAGTTTTTGATCCCAGTACTTTGGCGGCCGGGTGAAACTTCCCCTGCGATGATATTTTTCGGACAGTAGATTTGCTCGCCGCCGAAAGGGGGCTGCCTTTCCGTGGTCTGGAGATCGAAGCATTATCGACGACACATAGAAGAAGATAGGAACGAACAGGTGAAAGAATACGTAACAAAAATGGAGTATTAAAATGAAAGTGTAGAGTGTCTAGGATTTGATCTGGTCAATCACCTCAGAAACATCACCCTCTGCTCGAAATGTGATGTCCCTGCTTTCCATTCGCCCCTTTATTTATATAGAAAAAGAAACAAAGATGGCAAAGGGAAGGAGATATAAAAAAATCCTAGTCGGATGAAATAAAGTCCGTGAACGGTTGTTTCGAAGATCTCGATGCAGGGGCAGGTCGTCCGTTTCATGTTACAGGTTGTTGCCCGACCAGGAGATAAGAACCCCCCTCCCCCCCGCGATTTTGCCTTTCGCAGGTCCGGGGCATTTTGCTATTCTTAGTTTGCGGCTGAAAGAGGAAAAGATCGCGTGCCTGGATTTCTCGCTCTCTCATCTCTCATTTTGACCTTGGCGTTTGAACCTGGATGCTTGTAAGCGTAAACTCTAAAACAATCTAACAAAAATACTCCTAACGCTCACCTACGAAGTAGAGATCGACGGATTGCCATCCCGGGAGAAGAGTCTATTCGCGCATCAATAGCCTTGGCGGAGCTCCGTAACAGGGTGGCCAAAGCGTATTATTAGTGAGCTATCAAAGGGACTAAAACAAGCCCTATTCTCGCTCGGTCCAGGTTGTCGATGTGAAGCACCTTGCTAGAAGGCCAATCAACCTTTCCTGCGCGGTACGGGCACGCGCCGAGCCGCGAGAGCGAGTGCCTCAATCTCAGACACAGTAGTTATTACATCCATTTTCTTATCTCCCTGTACACCGAAGCTCGCTAGTGATGTTCGCGTCCCAGAGTGATCAACCTTCAGTGTATCTAACTTACAAATTCCCCTCTCTTACTTGCAAAAGCGAAAACCAAATCCCTCTTCAGCAACTCAGCCGAACATCTCCTTCGCCCAAGGCTCAAACACATCATCCACCCACGTGCCCAACCTCCTCAACACAGCTAAAATCTTATACGTCCCCACCACGCTCCTCGTATGCCCGATGATCAGCTCCCCGACAAACTTCATCCTCAGCTCCGTCTCCTCCCACTCGCCGTACGCCCACGAGAGATACCAATCATGTCCGACGACCCTGATGATCGGCAAGGGCGGGACGGCAGCCCAGGGGGCGAAGTGGCGGATGCGGGCCATCCAGGCCCAGGTCCAGACTGCTACGGGGGGGATGGTGCCGGTGAGGGAGACGGAGGTGGTTTCGATGGGGATGGCGATGAGGCGGGTTTGTAGCGGCGGGTAGGTCGTTTGGTTGATGGAGGGGTTATCGGGGGGTTGGCTGCGGACGAAGTTGTACATGTACGGCTTGGTCTCGAGGGCGATGCAGAAGGAAGGGGGAGGAGGTGTTGAAGGGGTACTTGG
>JUDQ01000476.1:0-23193 GCA_000812075.1 Scedosporium aurantiacum
GGGGGGGGGAGTTAGTGATCATGAACAAGGGGGGACTCTGGTTATTGAGAGAAGAAGAGAAGAAAGCAGTGAGTTGAAGGTTGGTCTTACTGGGATCCTCGCCGACGGCCCAGTGGAGCTTGGTCATGATGACGACCTTGTGGCGAGGGATATTGTACTTCTTCAAGGCCTTGCCGATGATCACCTCGGACTGGCCGTTGGAATACATGTTGGCGGTATCCCAGGTGTTCAATCCCATATCGTAGGCAGCCTTGAGGAGAGGCAGGGCCTATTCTCAATTTTTCATGTTAGCAAAAAAAACAAGAAAGTTCTTCATCTCCCTTGTGATGAAAGGAAACGGGGAAAAAAAAACCTCTTCTTCATCGAGGGCCCATGGCAAGCTCTTTGAGTCGCCGAAACTCATGCATCCGAAGATGGGCACGGAGATTCGTAGACCGCTCTGCCCGAGGCGACGGTACTCGACTTTGGTGTCCTCGACGGACTTGAGGAGGCTGGCGGGGGGCTTTGGCTTGGACATTTTTGTTCTTTATTTTTTTTGTAGAAATAAACTACAGTTTTCTTTTTGTCTTTTTTTGTCTGTGTTCTAGTTTGGTGAAGAATGGGAATTAGAAAAGAGAAGAGGGGGGGGGTTGGAGATTTGTTTCATCTCTGTGAATCATGGAGCTTTGTGACCATCGTCCGCCTCCATTTATCCACATGCACAGAATAGCAACAGTAAAAGAGACGTCAGAATACCGGATCTGGCCCCGAGTATTCCGACCGTGTTGTCCTTGCGAGCGGGGGGGCCAAGGGCGGAAAGGGATCCAATGAAGCTGACTAGCAGCACCAGTAGATGCCGTAGCGATGAAGCTTCCGAAGATAGGTTGCAGGAAGACTTTCTGTGGAGTAGATCATCAGTTTTAGCACTTCTCGAGGCTAAGACGAAGGCAATTATCCAGTCCTCGTACCCCACATCCCCTCCCTCATCATCGTCAAAGGATGCGGCAAGCGGGGGGATGCTTCAAGATCTAGAGCTGTAGCAACTCTCGCCATGGGCCGATATCCGTGTCGTATTGGGCTAGCTAGCCTGGCAGGCTTCCGCTGGACTTCGGTCATTTGATTTATCCACGACTGACGTTGCCGCTTTTGAAGTAGCATTGCGGCACCAGGCGTGGGGCGTCCACCCATGATTCGGTCCCATGCCAATCCAACGACAACCGATGTCCAGGCACATACAAACTGCTTGTCTTCTCTTTCCTCTTTCCCTTCTCCACTGTCCATTGGCGTCTGTTCGGGTAAACCCCTTCCAACACGCACTCGAGATGGAGATTATTCAGGGACAGAATCACTGTAGTTCGAGGCGTGGGTTCTGTCCCCGACAACCTATAGCGAGGGCCGGGCTCCTGTATGGAGGTGGCTTTGGTAGAAAACGCACAGAATGCGAAGGCGGGAGACATCGCTATTAACATCACTGGGGATCCGGAGCATTTGACGCCGGCCCTCATGAACTCTACGACGTCTACTGCATCCTCCTCCTCCACATCGTGATTCGAGCTGATTATTGAGGTTTGTCGATGACTGGTCCGATAATCTCGAGTATAGAGGCTTAACTGTTACTATCGCCGGGGAACTTGCCCCAGCAAGGATACCACAGACTTGCTCGTTGATAGAGTCCGCGTGCTCATGAAGACCAAACGCTAGGGGATGAGAGAACCACTGGGGGTATTGATTGCTGTATGCATTTTACAGCTGTGGACGATGTAAGCGCTGAGGTTCTGCCTTGAGGTGACGTGTGCTTCGCGACGTTGAACTTCTCATAGCCGGCTGGTTCTTTTGAGACTGATCTTATTACCTGTTCTTGCAGGACTCCGAGGTGCATGCCTGCGGCTTGCGGCTTCAACGAGGCAAGATATCTCAGATATCATCCCCGGCAACTGAGGATGATGTTGCTAGACAGCCGATATTCACTCATGCTGCCATCGTTCAAGTAAATGCACACTACATCAATCTAGTCTTCCTCCTTAGAAACTCGCCCACTACCAAGTCGCTCCTTCCTACCTCACCTCCCCAACTTCCACACTTCCAGCTTGCTCCTTCCTCGTCACTTCCCTACCCCTCCTGCTCCTCCGCGCCTTCCCCAACCTCACAACGCCCTGAAAACCTACCTGCGTTATGTGTTATATATCTTAATCCAGCTCCCGATCATCACCAGCAGCCGATGGCCCGATGGTCAGACGACGCAGCCAAGGAAGCGATGGGGAGGAGGAGCCTGGGTTCGAGCCCTGACGGGGGCAAAAATCTGGGAGCCGAATCCCCCGAGCGACCGCCGGTTCCCAGGGATCGAGTAAAGAAATACCTGCACCAAAGAAGATCCCCATCCCATAGGGTGGTTCGCGGGCGCGCAAGTAACTCGACGGGGTTACAAGGGCGGAAAATCTTTTTTTTTTTTTCTTTTTTTGTCATTTTTTTTGTTCTAAAGAGAAGAAGGAAAGAAAGTTTGCGATGTGAAGCTGGAATGCGAGCTCGCGATGTAAAAACCCGGAGGAGTAGTCTACCTTCTTATGATTTCATCCCCTCGATAATTAGAACTGACGACTAAATATTTAAGCTATATTTTGAAAACTGAAAGGCCTGAGCTTATAAGACTCTTGGAGTTGATTTATTAGGAAATTTATAACTTGATACTTGATTGAATATAAAGAACTTGGACGAGGAGAGAAAGAAAAAAAAGACACCTTCGAGCACTTCTATCCCGAGTCCTGATCTGGAAGAAGTTTGTATTCTTCTTCGGTACCCTCAGACTCGAAGTCTGCTATATGAGGATGAATAGGAATATCGACTCTCCTACTCATAGTGCCCATCGTCAAAAAGGCACTTCCGGCACCGTCTTACTAGGGATTGACCATCGTGTGTATCCTCATGCTCGCATACCCGACCTGCTCTTCGGTCAGGCATGGTATTGAACTCTTGATTAAAGCATGACATTCGATACTGGGATATCATGATGACCGCTCATTTTCCTCTCACGAGGAAAAGCGCATGAAGGTGTCATAGTGGAAAATCTTAAGACGAAACCGATAATAAGAGCAATAAGAGAGAATAATAAATCTCGAGGCTCAGCCGCTTAAGCGGATGACCGTTCAATTCCCCCAATCTGCCCTTTCCGCTTTTCGCTTCCCGCTTTTTCGCCTCCTAATTTGGGGGCATTAATTAAGAAGCCTCAAGCTCAAGCGGAACCTGCCCGGACTTCCAGAACAACTGAACCGGTTTCCATCATCTCACCTCCGGGGTGATTCGCGACCACAGGGAAAGAGAAAGAATTGGCATACCATCGTGAGAGTTCCAGTTCATGTCTTAATCCGACATCGCTCTACCGAGAATGATTCAATGGGTGGTTCGGATTGTCCACAATAGCCAGCTTCCTGCCACTCGGGTGGCAGACTTGGCTCGGTGGCGACGACAACGCGGCATTGTCCATGGGCAGCCCGCCGCCTGGCTAGATGGTGATGATAGGAATTGAAGAGGATAATTAATAAGTACCTTAATTAATTGATTCGCTAATTACCTTGGTAGAACATATCAATTGATCCCTTTCCGGGGCACGCCATCGAAATAATCTGCGGCCCAACTCCCACGACACACCACGTGGTTCTCTTCGGAGCAGAATTCCGATGATCCTCTCGACGGTATTTGCACTAATTAAGGAAATTCGGCCGGTAGCGAAATATAAACTATGTATAAGTTGCTATGCGTGGCCTCGTCCCGGGTCCGGGATGCCCGGGATGCCCGGGATCCGCCATTACTTCAGCCCAACGCCGGCATCCCGGTATGGTGCAATGGCGCTTCGTACTATGAGGTGCCGGGCGGAAAGATGAAAGGGGTCATATATCTGAAGCTACATAATTTCCAATCCGCGATGACGTTATTTGATTACCAGTTATCGGTGGCGCGCAGGAACACTCACATCATTGAACTCCAATGCCCCTGCAGAATATGGACGTCTGTTTATTTACACCAGTTAATGCCGGGGGCTGCTTGGTGTGATGGCTCGAAGTATATATATAGGGGAGGTTCTCTTCCTGACCGGAGAGAGAACTTTCCTTGATCAAGCAACAAGCACTTCGTGAATAGGAAACCTTCTCCCCCTGCCTTCGGAGACGACTTCGATTGCATTTGCCCGAGGTGCTCTCTCCTTCGCCTTTCATATTCCTTCGCAGTTTCTCTCCTCTTTCCACAGATACGCCTCAGGTCCTCGCCATGCGTGTAGCAACCATCCTCGCTGCCCTCTCCGCGGCCACATTCGTCGCTGCAGCCCCCGGCCTCGCCCCAAGGCAGGACGACTCCCCCGCCGTGCCTGAAGTGCCCGAGGCCCCAGAGGTCCCCGAAGTTCCCGAGACCCCCGAGAAGCCAGAGGAGCCTGAAGAACCTAAAGAACCCGTCGAAGCTCCCCCCAAGACTCCATCCCCCTTCAAAGGCAAAAAGCTCTTCGCCAACCCCGAGTGGTCCAAAAAGCTCGACCAGACCCACGACGCTTTCGAAGCAGCCGGGGATGCCGAAAACGCCGCCAAGGTCCGCGTGATCCAGAACATCGGCACCTTCGTTTGGGTCTCCAACGTCGCCAGTCTCAAGAACATCGATGCCGCCGTCGAGACGGCCCGCGCGATCCAGAAGGAGACGGGCGAGGAGCAGATCATCGGCCTGGTCCTCTACGACCTGCCGTCGAGGGATTGCTCCGCCGGCGAAAGCAGCGGCGAGTTCCTCGTCGCGGAAAACGGCCTCGAGAGGTACAAGGAGGAGTACATCAAGCCGTACGCGGAGAAACTGGCGGCGGCCGACGACCTCACCTTTGCCGTCGTCCTCGAGCCGGATTCGCTCGCCAACGCGATCACCAACACGGAAATCCCCCTGTGCGAGGAGGCCGTGCCCGCCTACGAGGAGGGTATTGCCTTTGCCATCTCCCAGCTTCAGCTCGATCATGTCCATCTCTACATTGATGCCGCCCACGGTGGATGGCTCGGCTGGGACGACAACCTAGAGCCTGGTAAGTAGTTCATGAACCCTCCCTGCCTTCTAATATGGAGCACTTCGGCCACCCTTCTTTTCTATGATCGCAGTCAAGATCTAACATGGCATCTCTCTCTCCAGCCGCCAAAGAATTTGCCAAGGTCGTCAAGCTCGCCGGCAAGGACGCCCGTATCCGCGGTTTCGCAACCAACGTCTCCAACTACAACCCCTTCAACGCCACCGTCCGCGAGAACTACACCGAATACTCCAACTCCTGGGACGAGAACCACTACACACAGTCTCTCGCCCCCTTCCTCGAAGCGGAGGGCCTTCCCTCAAACTTTATCGTCGACCAGGGCCGCGTTCAGCTCCCCGGCGCTCGAGAGACTTGGGGTTCCTGGTGCAACGTGCCAGCTGGGTTCGGTGCCATTCCCGGGTCGTCTACTGGGAATAACACCCTTGTGGATGCTCTTGTCTGGATAAAGCCGGGGGGTGAGTCTGACGGACAATGCGGCTTGGAAGGCGCGCCCAGGGCTGGACAATGGTTCGACGAGTATGCACAGCTACTTGTCGAGAACGCAAACCCTGACATTTTCGTTTCTGGTGCTGAGCCTGGTGATGAGGATGGTGATGCTGAGGGAGATGCTGGCGGAGATGAGTGATTTCCGGATTCGGCGAAATGATGACGGATTGAGAAGAAATACGATACCCCTAATGACACGAGTCTGGTTGAACTGATGGGATTAGGATGGATGGTACTGTACTGTCGAGTTGCTCTCCACTTTGCGCTCTAGAATGCGTGGTTAGAGATCAAATGAAGGACCTAACATGTTTTTACAAGTGACCGGCAAGTTGACGTCAACGCAAGATCCTCTCTGGTACGCCGCGAAGTGCAAGCTGACGCACCTTGAGAGATCTACGTGATTGATGAGATGGCAAGGCTTCATGGAATATTGAATGGAAGTTCGATAGAGGTGCTGAGCATGCCATTTTCTGATGTTCTGCTCTTGCTCTTATCGACCGAGGCTAAACCATTTTCTTCGAATATTTACAACAGTCGTACGCTTCCCCCTGAGTGGAAAACCTTTTGGAACCCCTTTTCATGCAAATGAAGGAGAAGAGGAGTGGAGGCTATTTGAAGATCAGCCATTATGAGAAGTCTTCTGGGTGAGAATGGCCATGCGAACGCGGCCTGTACCGCTTCGGTCGGTCGGTTTGCTTGACCGAGACGAGGATAGATCGTAACTCGTTCACAGTCTGGCCTGGACCGGAAGGCTGCTGGGGAAGGCTGTCAAGCTGCTAAAGGCCTTGGTATGGTAGGGCCTCCGATTTAATTGCTAGTACTAGGACCTGCTACACTTTCTGCATATCCCTTTTGCTTCGTCTCCCACTCCGACCTCGAAGACTTTTCTGCTCCTGTCAAGAACGGTCCAGATCAGCCCGCAGCCAGCCGCACGTATACGTACCCCTGCACCCTCGAGCCCGGCATGTCCTATTGCGTCGGATCAGCCGGCCCCTACGCCGGTGGTCCGAAAACCCCGGCCGCCCCCCTTCTCCGCGTGCGTCAGGCGAGGCCGAAGATTGCGTCGACGGGTTCTGCGCGTGGAAATCCTGCGGAACGAACTTGTCCTACTTGCGCAGCCTGACCATGGCCAAGTTGTACGGGCACAACCCGTCTGTTGGGCCGGACTGCGATAACTAAGTCTTGGGCACGTATTATTGCAGGAAGAGGCGGGCCGACTTGGAGGATGAGACCGGATAGGGACGGACGAGGCGGGAGGGTTTTCTGGGCTCTGGATAGCGACAAGTTTTCTTCCCTAACTTTACGGCATGTTAAGAATGAAGCACAAAGGACTGTTTGAAATGTCATGGTGGATCATATCAATGTATACTTACCGCTGATTCTAGGCGGGAGGAAAATAGAGAACGCGCCAACCTCGAGACATCATCCTCTGCCGTTGCCAACGCTGCGCTGTTGCCTCCACGTCGTTGATCGTCCGTCCCGCAGAGTCAAACCTGTTCCGTGATGTCTTTTGCTCAATCTGAGGTGCTGGCGTGTCAATTCTCTCGTTGATCCCTTGGTAGAAATATCAGACATCAATATCAAGCACAACCATGACCCTCGCTCCTTCTCCGATCTACTTCCCCCGGCCACAACTCGTTCCTTCCACAGTCCACCCCCTCAAACCAAGAAACCCGCTCCTTCCCTCTTCCCTTGCCTGCCCCCAGCAACGTATACTTTATAATTTTCGATCCGGCAGCGAATCATCACCGAAGCCAGCCGCTGACGCAGTGGGTTGGTGACAGCATCCGCCGCCCGAGAGGGCCTGGGTTCGATTCCGGTCGTAACCAGGGTTTTTTTCCGGGCAGCGGGAGCTCCGGTCACCAGGGATCTGATAAAGAAATTTCCCGGCTAATGGAGATCCCATCTGGGGCTTGACCCAGAGGTCCAGACGGGGGGCGCGCTGTAATGGAGGGCCCTTTTTTTTTTTTTTTTTTTTTTTTTTTTTTTTTAATAATTCTTTATTTTCTATCTTTAATTTTATTATTTGTTTATTTCTTTATTTATTTTTTAATTTGAAATTATTACGAGAGGAGACTGATAATCGTTGTAGCAATGCATTCGGCCTGGCCTTGATGGGTAGGGAGGCGGTTAGTAGAGAAGTGAATTGATATGATTATTTTGAACTGCCTGTGCTTCTCGCTCACTACGTACTATGTGGGCTCGCATTTGCATGATGACGGTGAGCGACGGCTGCCCGAGTTTGGAGTGGCGTGAGAAGATGAAAGGGACGGAGAGGGAACTGGACAAGTCGGGTGTGATGCTGCATTTCAACTTGCAAAAGCTGGACTTGAGACGACACGAAGATGAGAAGACGAGTTCCCTCCACTGCAGTGCCCTCAGTGTATTGACAGAAAAATGTGCCGGAAATTCGACGTTCTGTTAATGTTTGCTCAATCGGGTTCAGCTGCTCCTTGTTCTGCATTGATGCTTTTCGATCATCAGGACTCGGGCTGCTTGGCTATCTCGGCGGTCTTACTTGTGTCCGACAAAGCCGACCAGTGCAAGCCGCTCATGCGGAACTGGTCGCCGGCTGGGCGCGCGGTCCTTCGGAAGATCAACCGGAGCCGGGCTTCGGTTGTACTGGATCCGTTGACGTGGCGCCGTCTTCGGTGCAACGTGGAGCTTGACGTGGACAGGGTTCCAAATTGTTAGGGCGGAGTCCGATTCCGTCGCAGCATTTGACACACATCCACTCCAAGCACTTCTTTGGGTCGATCTTTGACATCTCCTTCATCGGCAATGTCCTCTGACTTTTATGTACTTTGTACGTCGCCGCGTATGTGCAGACGCATGAGCATCCATGTCTTCCACCATCAGATAGCAGAGCGCTTTGGAGAATTAAAATGTAGAAGAGTTGTGCGAAGAAGAAGAGATTTCCCAGAGGAAATCTGAAAGTTGATGCCATGGTGCCAGACGATCACTCTATCAGCCAGGAATTTGGGGAAATCATTCGGGAATGGGAAAGTGGGAAATTGGGCCAAGACTTGGTGGGATGGAAATATTGAAATAGGGGGTTGGGGATGGAGGATGGAGGAAATTGCCGAGCTCTTCAGGACCTGCCAGACTGCCAGACTGCCAGACTGCCAAATTGCTAGATCTTGATCTCATCTCTCACACTCTCAGGCACACATACTTCGTAACGGAGTGAGATACACTGCGCCACCATCTCACGATATATTGATCATCATGAGCCATGAGTGCTAAAGACTTTTACGAAAATGTCGAAAGTGGAAAGGTACTGGTTGACTGCCATGATCGGCTGTTGCGAATATCATTTATTTATCTGAGTTGGGATGTCGATGGAGTCCTCGATATTGTTGATGAACTCCACAGGCGAGGGTGGTCATTTGGCCAGGGAGATTTTAAGTTCAATCGGTACGATTTTTCCGAGTTTCGAGTAGAGCTGGTTCGAGGCTTCCTTTCGCGAAAGAAGAAGGAGAAGAAGGAGGCTGATCTCAATCAATCAAAGCACTCTCGATGTGTTCTACTTGGCCCAAATAATGGCCGGCATCAACCGCGACTGTGACCAGGAGCGCGACACAGGAGAAGACTTCGACTTATTCTACGCCGAGCATCGTGAACTGATTCACGAGGACGCTTGGAAACAGTACTACTCGCCGGATTTCCTCGCACAGCCAACTTCGGCCCGCTTCTACCGCCTCCCCAACTTGCGGGACCTCCCGGACGCAAGCGACCCGTTCGGCGCACCACGGCCAGAAAAAGGAATCGGCCACTTCACCAAGCTTCCCCGCTGGGCCCACAGCGTTGTACGGGTTTACCATCGACAACGAACCCTCCCCGGGGCAACCATCCGCCAAATAGCCCTCTCCACCCTCCGGCAGACCACCTCGCGTTTACCGAAGGACAACCACCCGCAGGTTCCGGCCTACTCCGAGACTCAAGCCCGCTTCTGGCTTAGGTACCTGGGCATAGAGAAGCCGCGGAGCCCGTGTAACGAATATACTTTGGGCCCCGGCGTATTATTCGGAGTTCATATCGGACAAGGGGCCTATGACCTGTGGCATTGGCAAGCGTACTACTCGCCCAAACTCTGGTACTCGGCCGAAGCGCGTATCGCCCCGCTCGAGCAGGATCGAGACGGGACGCGTCCGCCCGAGGTGTACTGGTGTGGGTGGCCGGACGGCGGGGTGAGCGCGTACGTGTGGTTGAGGGGATGGGACCCGGAACTAGGGAGCGAGGAGGAGATCGAGTTCATGGCTGCCGTTGCGGCGAAGGAGACCGAGGCTGTCGATGTCGAGCTGGGCAATTTGGACTATTCGATACGGTCGCATATGTTTTTGGCCGTGATGCGCGCTGCCTTTGAGAGGGGGGCTGAGCGGCGGGACAAGGACGTGGAGGATCTGAAGCGGCGATACGTCGAGGCGGGAGGGACCGAGGAGGAGAGCGAGGCCGAGCAGTGGGTTCGCGAAGTTTTAAAGGTCATGGAGCCGTATGCGCAGAAGAGGGATCGAGGATGGCCTGCTGCTGTAGAGGATCGGAGTGAATTGCTACGGCGCATCCTGGTGGAAAACGGACAGCTTTTTGCGCGATGGAAGCTCCCGCGAGGCTCCAAAGAGTTTTATTTCGGATGGAAACCAAAAAAAGTAGATTAAATACTAATTTGTCCTCGGATCATCCGACAACGTTCCCGAATCTGCAGATTACCATCTTGATCTTGCCGGGGTTTTCTTCATCGTGATTCTTCATCGTGATTCTTCATCATGATTCTGTAGGAACCCGGGGGGGCGTCACGTCACATCCATTGTGTTATAGCCATGCACGAACTTTCACTAGTCTCGCTAAGTCTGGGACGGATCAGGCCGTCAAAGAGTTAAAAGTCGACGTGGTCGCGCGTAGGAAGCGGGATTTAAGAGAAGACACTAACCTAAGCCCGCATCACGTCGCTGTCATTGGCTTCAGGACCCGGACTTTGGAGTGGACTACCCTGGTCGGTCTAGTCTGCTAGTCTCACTCCTTCATACCTTGTGGTCGTCCATGGGACCCTCTCTCGTCTTTACCCCTCACCGTCATCTCGAATTCGCAATATCGACCGATTTTTTCTTCTTTTTTTCTTTCATCCCTCGCTGAACCTTTGAGACCTCGATTAAAGATGGCGGACGAAACTCGAGCGACGGCGACGGCGACGGCGACGGCGACGGGACCGGACTCACCATCCAAGGAGCCTGCGCCGGCTGCCGAGAGAGCCGAACACATTGAACCAGCCGTACGTGATGAGGGACCCTCAGAGATCCCTTAGAATCTGTTTTTAAGCAATAAAAAGGACTAGTTGATTGACCTCCCCTCTCTTCCAGCCCCAAAACGAGGAGGAAGAGGACCCAACCCTCGGGGAAGAAACCCTATCCTCGACGGCGTCCATCTCGTCGACGATCCTGGAATTTCAGACCCTTCATGGCCGGCGCTACCATGCCCGCTTTGGAGACATCAAGTATTGGTAAATGACTTAATTTTTTATTTTTATTTTTCATTTTATTTTATTTTAAAAGTGCCGACCATCATTCCCGGTTTCTGAGATTGCGACTGATTTTCGTAGGGCCGCAAACGATGAGCGACAGCTGGAATCTGAGGAATTGCAGTAAGCCCGACCAAACCTCAATGAACCTCCCCGAAGGCTTTTCGTCTTCTTATAAAACCGAATAGGCACCTTGCCATGACGCTGGCTTTGAAGGGCGAGTTTTATCTGGCGCCGCTCGATCGATCGAAAATAGAGGTACGGAAAGCGTAACAGTCCCTCCACCTAGATGAGTCGGAAAAGGGTCAATGTCTGAACTAACTCTTGTCGTACTCACTTAGAAAGCTCTTGACATTGGAACCGGAGGTGGTATGTCGTCAACGGATCTAGCTTGGATCTGAAAGATTCAGCCTACTGACTACCCATGCAGGCCTTTGGGCAGTCGACTTCGCCGACGACAATCCGAACGTCGAAGTGATTGGCACCGACATCTCCCCCGTCCAGCCACAATGGGTTCCCCCCAATCTCCGATTGTAAGTTGAGAAGAAACAGGCGTAAACCCGCGCCCTTTTGTTAGTTTATTTTATTTTCTTTTATTTTATATTTTATTCATTATTTTTTTTTTTCAAAGCCTAACTTCTGCAGCGAAATCGAGGACTTCACCAAAGCGTGGACCTTCTCCGAGGAGTCCATCGACTACATCCACCTCCGCTGGCTGCTGGGCAGCATCGCCGACTGGGAGGCCTTCTTCAAAGAGGCCGCGCGGACCCTGAGGTCGGGAGGCATCGTCGAGTCGCACGAGCCCCAGTGCCACATCGAGAGCGAGGACGGCTCCGTCAAGGAGGACAGCGCGCTGGCGAAGTGGGGGCCCATGTTCGTCAAGGCGGGCGAGAGCTGGGGACGGCCTTTCGACATCATCGACAAGGGCATCCAGGAGCAGGCGATGAAGAACGCCGGCCTCGTGGACGTCTGCGTCAAGGACATTACTGTAAGAGTTCTACCCCGCCCCTTCTTTTCTTTTGGCAATTTGCTTCTTCCAAAAAATCGTCGTTGTGGCTAAGTTAAGGCTTTCCTCTAGATTCCGATCGGTGACTGGCCCCGGAATCCGGCGCTGAAGGAATTGGGCGCCATTCAGCGCGAGGCGTTTAAGCGGGACCTCGAAGGCTACGCGCTCGTGGCGGCTGCCGAGGGTATGGGCTGGGACAAGGAGCAAACGCAGGTTTATGCTGCTAGTCTCCGGAAGGAGCTGGCGGATCGGAACATCCATCCGGTATTCCGCCACAGAATTGTTTGGGGTCGGAAACCGTGAAGGGGGGACCGATGTGAATAATGAGAATGGGATTGCTGGAAGTACTATGGTGATCAGGGGTTATTGGGAACACCCTCCAAGTCTGAAGAAGTGGTTCTAGATTCTGCGGGAACCGGACAGGATGGGAGCAAGCGGGCGTCATTTTCTTCTTTCTCCAAGTTCCTCAAGTTCGCCAAGGTCCCCAAGATCATGCCTCGAAGTTGGTTCCAACGGCATTATCAGTTTGATCTTAACAGCATGTTCAACTACTCAATTACGGTTCATTTCATTGTCAATTCTGATTCCAGGGAACAGGGAACTGGGACCCATTCTTTTGACCTGTCTACTTGTGACCTGTGCGAGTCGTATCTTGTGTCTTACAGGATTCCCACTTGGAATCTCATTTGTCGTTTTCATTTCGCTAGAAGCACCCTTTTTGTGTCCCGACTCCCCGCATCCGTTTCTAGTCGATCAACCGTTCCGAAGGAGTCTGTCCGTTCTGTCAGAGAGTTTGCAGCGACTCTCTGGGGGTTCTGGCTGGTAACCATTGACCACCAAGTGGCCCATTTCAGTTCCGTTCAAGTTAAAGACCACTTATTCGGGCCAACCCAGAGCAACTGCACGAGGAGCTGCAGTCATCACGTATCGGCAGCCTTTGGACCGAAGCGGTGATGAAGCTGTTATGGCTTGCAGAAAGATGCTCGAAAACGGAATGAAGATAAGAAGAAGCCATGCGCAGTATTAGAGCTGTTATCAGTTTTTATCAATCTTATCAATCCGCTCCAAAAATGGTTCCCCTCTTTGATCTAAGTGTCTTGATTCTCCTCTCTTATCATCGGCGTCTGCCGATCTCCGACCTCCGCTCACTAGCATCACGTGGACTCTCTCTTGCATTTTAACTCATGAACACGCTCCTAGACTCTCGAGGTTGAGGGGTTTGCTTGATTTGAGGGTCCTGGAAGCAAGGGGACAAGAAGGAAAAGAGAAAAGAAAAGAAAAAAAAGAAAAAAAACGTAAAGGGATCGGGTTTGAGCTGTGAGAGGCCAATCTCCCCAGCTTCACTTCGCCAAGCATCAATTGATCATCGCCAAGCATCAAGAATGACTTGTGCGGCAGGGCGTCTTCGAAAACGGCCTCTTTGGCTCCGCAAAGTCCACCGCCTGCACCAGCGAGTTCCCGGCTTGAACAAGATCCCGCTCGAGTCTCTCGCCATCATCGCCCTGCTGATCCTGGTCAACGCTGTCGTCTGGATCGCCGTAGCCATTGTCCTGGTGCGTTTAAACATTTTGGTTCCCTTGGCGGGTTTCGCCCCTCCTCTGGACCAAACAAACCGTTCCCAAGCGACTAACATTTTGAGGCAGCGCTTCTACCCGTAAGCACCCATCACGTCACGGCTTGGGTGTCGAGTCTATCGACGTCCACTGTTTCTTGTAATCTGCAACTAACATCGCGATGGCCCAGCTCTTTGGCCCCCAATGCCGTGCTTGCTTGGTCTCTTGGCCTGCGCCATGCCTTTGATGCAGACCATATTTCCGTAGGTGTTCTCTCGGATGAATTCTTTTTTCTTTTCTTTTTTTTTTTTATTTTTTTTTTATTTTTTTTAATTTTCTAAAGCGTGCTGCGTGTCTAACATCGTCTAGGCCATCGATTTGATGACGCGAAGACTGTTGGCGACGGGGCAAAAGGCCGTCACCGTCGGCACCTTTTTCTCCCTTGGTCACTCCACGTAAGAAGATTATTTCCCGTGGCCATTATAGAAAGGGAGAGAGAAGAAAAAAAAAAAAAAAAAAAAAAAAAAAAAAGGAGAAAAGAGAAAGAAATCTGACGACGGCCGTCGCTAGCATCGTCATCATCACCTCCATCGTCGTCGCCGCAACCGCAGCCGCCATCTCCACCCGCTTCGACAACTTCAGCACCATCGGCGGCATCATCGGGACCTCCGTCAGCGCCGCGTTCCTCTTCGTGCTGGGCCTGATGAACGCCTACATCCTTTACAAGCTCGTCGTTCAATTGAAGAAGGTGCTTCGCCTGCCGGAGGGCCACGAGGATGAGATTTGGAAGGTTGAGGGCGGTGGGATATTGTTTAGGGTCTTGAAGAAGATGTTTAAGCTCATTGACCGGTGAGCGTGGCCTTTGTTCTTATTTTTACTTTTATTATTATTATTATTATTATTTTTTTTTTTTTTTTTTTTTTTTTTTTTTTTTTTTTTTTTTTTTTTTTTTTTTTCTTTTTGGTTGCTGGGAGAGACTTAACTAATGGAATCTCTTAAATAGCCCGTGGAAGATGTACCCGTTAGGTGTTCTCTTCGGCCTTGGTTTCGATACCTCTTCGGAAATTGCTCTCCTGGGCATTTCCTCCATCGAGGCCGCCAAGGGAACTGACATTTGGGTCATTCTCATCTTCCCCATTCTCTTTACGTGTACGTTCGCAACTTAATGCATACTGCCATGTCAGGACTTCACTAACTTGAGGGAAAAAAAAAAAAGCGGGCATGTGCCTGCTCGATACCACTGACGGAGCCTTGATGCTAGCCCTCTACGTCCAGCCCGCGGCGAACTTCCTCCCTCCCAAGCCAGACACCGAGCCCCTCGTCGGCGACGAAGAGGCCGTAGAGAACTCCGAGGAAGCCGACAGCGGCGCTAGGCAGAACAACTTCCGCGACCCCATCGCCTTCCTCTACTACTCCATCGTCCTCACCTGTCTCACCGTCATGGTCGCCATCGTCATCGGCGTCATCCAGGTCCTCTCGCTCGTCCTCAACGTAGCCAGCCCCACGCCGACCGGGAAATTTTGGGAGGGCGTCGAGACGGCCGGGGAATACTACGATGCGATCGGGGGAGGCATTGCCGGGTGCTTTGTCGTTGTGGCGGTGCTGAGCGTTGTTGCGTATAAGCCGTGGAGGCGTTGGGTTGGGGAGCGACACGGCAAGCCTTTTGGCTCTGGGAAGCGGGAGGGTGAGGATGCGGGTGCTGTGGTTCTGGTGCCTACTGCGAATGCATCCGAGGGGGCTTTGCAAGGAGTGGGAAAGGGTGGATCGGGGCCAGTAGAGGTCAGGGGAAATGACAAACAGACCAGCGGCGATCCGTCCGAGAAGTAATTGGAGGACACGCCGCTGAAGTAAAACAAGGGAAGGATGATTCATACTACTATTCTATTTGGGATTGAAGATCTCAGTACTTTATTTGCCGACAAGATGGAATCCGCTTTGTCTAGCATGACGCATGCGACGTAAACTCACTTCCCAATAATCAGTCAACATGCTGCTAATCCATCATTCACATCTCATCACTTCTTCCCACGGCCCTATGCGCGCTTCTTCACCATCACCAGAACAGCAGAAACACCGCCCGTTATCGCCTCCTTGCCCTTTTCCACCCCGCCATCGTACAAAGCCTGCTCCATCTCCCGTCTCATCCTCCTCACCACGTCGTCTTCAGTGCCGACAGCTTCGGGGTGAGCCTCGCGCCACCTGGTGACGGGGCTCATGGTGGCGAGCACGGCCTCCATCGCCGCCGGGGACGCCTCCCTCTTCTTCGTATCGTAGAACTGATCGCCGGGCTCGGCACCCGGGGAATCCGTGCCCCACTCCTGCCTCACAAAAGACTCCCTGTCGAACTCGGTCGCCGGGTCGGGAATCGTCCAGGGGAGGAGTATGTCCCGGTACAAATCGTTCGTCAGCCGGTTCCCCGGCTCGAGATACTCGTCCAGGCGCTCGTGGAGCCGGTCCAGGGCCTCCCTGACGCGCTGCGCGTTGGGCACCGACGAGTCCACGACGAGCCGACCGCTCACCCAGAACGCCACCGTGCCGCCCGGCTTCAGGACTTTGGCGGCACGGTGCCAGAACTTAGACATGTCGAACCAGTGGGCGCAGGTGGCCGCCACGATGAGGTCGACGCTGGCCTCCTCCACGGGCGGGGTCAGGTCGGTGCCCAGAAGCTCGGCCGAGCTGGTCTCGAAACGGATGGGCTCCGAGTTGGCAGACGTTCCGCCCGTGGACCGCGCGATGGCGAGCATGCCCTCGGACGGGTCGATGCCGATGGCGCGGGTGAAGCGGGGCGCGATGGCTCGTACGGCCTGGCCGGGCCCGCAGCCGACGTCGAGGACGAGGTCGAATTGGCCGGTTCCTGAGGATGTGTGGTAGTTGAGTAGAATCTCCCAGAGCCGGGGGTGGTAGCCCGGGCGGAATTGGGCGTAGGTGGCGCCCTGCTTGTCGGTGTAGTCCCGGAACGTCTTTTCTTGGCGCGGGGGAGCGTTCTCCGACATGATGAGAATGGATGAGCAGTCAATGACTCGATGGTGAGGAACCGACAGTGCTGTAATGGTTACTTTGAGATCTGGATAGTAGCCGCTACGTCGCAGATGGTCAGTGGTTAAGCTTTAATCCACTCGGTCATTGACATGTCTTTCTTCCGATCCTTCGTCTCGGCTCCTATAGCAAGAATTTACCAGGCAGCAGCATATGAATCTATCAACGGGATCGTGCCGATCGATCCGGGCTTCGAGCTCCTCCGTCGTCATGCGAATAAACCTGACAGCCGGCAAAGCTGGCAATCATCAGGAGTTGCCCGCCAACTGAGCTGACGACTCTGAACTGACAGCTGCCAGTCTCTCACAGACGCCTTCTATAGCTCGCCTCACTTTATGCGTGGATGGAGCTTGTGTCAATTCTTCGATTTGCATGAGGGTTTAAGGGAGGCCATCGTGCAACTTGCAAGGAAAGCCTCGCCTCAAGGAGCGGCTGCCGCCCCGTTCTTAAGTGGGATGATATCTTGTTCTCGTGCCCTTCTCAGGAAAATGGCCTCCGTGATAGATCGAGGTTAAATCAACCAAATTTTCGTGTCATATTACTTGCAAAGCAGATCAAGCTTCGAGCTTAAGTGGACGCCTCAAACGAGGACCGGGGACTACAATAAGGTAGAACTAATATGGTTGGTTCTATGTCCAGACACAGATACGACTGCACGCATTGTAAAGAGCATAATTTTGCTAAGCCTTTTATTCCCAGCAAGGACCATTACATCTGCCCTCAGCATCTGCGTTTACAGATGGGGAGATTTCTGATCCAAATGCCCACCTAATACTGACTGGATCTAATGCTGCTATCTAATCGCCCAGATGGCAGACCTTTGCGAATCTAAAGAGGGGGCCAATGATTCAGCAAACGAAGATGAGGAGAATACTGAAGGGATGGAGGCAGAGGCCGAGCCGGAGCGAGCAGGATGGCCCCCGGGGTGTCGGTATGGACATCCCATGCTGCTACAATTGTCTTTATACCGACAATCTGCGATAGGATGGCGGACGGTACAATCGGGCCCTTCGCAGGCCACACCCGTTTTACAAGGTGGCACCGGATACACGAAGGGGGCATTTCATGTCAACGCAGGCGGCTCTATATCGACAAATGCTTGTGTCCGGACTGGAGGAGGCAGGAGAAGTGGCGGGGACAGTTGCGGGGGCAGTGCCATCGCCCGCACGATGCGTAGGGCAGTGGCGAGGTAAGATCTGACCCTGCGACTCGTAAAAGAAACGAGAGAGCTTGAAGTCATGCAGAGGGCCTGGCGCAGTACAGACCATCCTCTCAGTCGTCAATTTCAGGTTAGGCCAGCAGTTGCGACACCAGCGATAGCCGCGGAACTCGCCCGAGGTCATGGCCTTGGACATGCGCACGATCCGGCTACACAGCTTGTTGGAGCAGCAAATGAGCATGTTGTCAATCTCGCGCTGGTGGGTTGGCCACTCCTCCCTGAATTTGCAGTGTCCCGTTGTGAGCATGTCGTGGTTGCAACTTGTGCGAGAGGAAGAAGAAAAGGCTGCCGCCAAGTTACCGCCTGCGTATGGGAGATAATTTGGGTCGGTCGTCTGCAGGGCTGGGTCAGTAAGAACTCGGCCTACTCCCTGAAGGTCGGCGACCATGAAGCTGCCCCTGGAGCGCTCGAAGGTGAGGTGGGAGAAGGCCTGGGTAGCTTGGAAGATGGGGTCATCTGAATTGATGTCGTCGACTCACCCCTGGTTAGAGTTGTACTTGATGTAGTCACCGTCGATCAGCGGCTCAAGAGACATGCATTTGGTGCCAGATTTGCCAATTTTCGACGCTTTTTGGAGAGAGGTGACGACGATGAAATCGAGCGAGTACCGTTCGGGAAGCATCGCGTTGAACTCGAGAGCAAAGGCCTCACAGAGCGCCTGAGCGCGCACGTCGTCTATCAGGCGGGAGAGGGTCGTGCCCTCGTCCACGTACGTCTTGACCACTAATTTGTTCATCGAGGCAGCTGAACGGGTGTGGAAAGCGAACCGAGTGGCCCCCTTGCTAAAGGGCCTGTCTCGCTTTGAGACAGTGAGGTTGGTAGTGTGGATGAAGATGTTCTCAGAGCTGTCCAGCATGCGGTCAAGCATACAATCACTGTGTGCCACTAGGCCTCAGACTCGATCTCCCTGTTGAGCCAGCCAGGGGTGTCTCGTTGAAGTGGCCCATCTAGGGCGATGGACATAGAATTCGAAAGATATGGGACCTTGGCGGCTGTGATGGAAGCCATCCTGCTGTTGAATGCGGAGTTAAACCGAGAGCTGGTCCCAATATGGTTTTCAAAACTATTAAATGTGGCGGAATGTGTGACGGAGGTGGTGACAATGTCTACAACAAGGTTGCGCAGTGAGTGATAGGACGTGCCAAGCTCGAGCTCCATAAGCTTGACATTCCGAAGTGCCTTCTGGGAGGCCGCCGCCCAGCTCTGAAAGCCGGCCCCGGAGGAATTGGAGAGGCTGCGGGCCTTGGCGGCGTACTTGTTAGACTCGAGCAAGAGGCGGTCCAAGGAGGTGGCAGCGTGGACAGCATAGGCCTAGTAGAAGACGTAAGCCATCCGGTCAGTGCTGTGGCTGATGCGAAGAAGGGCATAGCTTGATGTTCTTTTCGATCATCTGTTGGAGGATGGCGGGGTGGGTCAAGTGGTGCGGCTCGCTTCCGGGTTCAGCATAGCTATCATTCCCGTCACTCATGTCGTGGAGGGTGCGGCCGTGAGGCGGAGCATCGGTGATGTGGATAATGCAGCGGGTCTGGTTCTTCCAGAAGGTGTTGAGTGCCCTCTGGAGAACGCCGAGCACATCCTCAGGCGTGTCACCGCCCCCCCTAGTGTATAGAGAGCTGAGGAAGTCAAAGACTTCGTCGGTTTTGGAGGCGAAGTCTAGGCACTGGATGTGAGGATTATTGCAGTGGTCCTTGTAACTCACAACCCCCACCCGGAGCGTAGCCTTGTGGTAGAATGCGGCGCTCAGATCAGCACTATGGTAGTGACCTGGTTCTTGGCTGCCTCGAGGTATGGATCCATAGAGCCGGTGGTATCGATGAGAAAGAGCAGGTCGGAGGCGCAGGCGTTTTCAAAGAGCCGTGCGGTCGAAGCCACTCGCTCAATGGCCATGTTTTGAGCCGACCTAGCCGGATCCCAGAGCCGAGCCAGTCGGCGCTAGGCTTCAGCTGCAGAGGGAGAGGCTTTACTCTCTCGCTGAATGCGCTGATCGATGCGGTTCAGGTTCCGATTCTCGGTCGCTGCCAGACGGCGCTGCTGCGGTCGAGGGGATTGAAGTGCGAGAAGCAGGGACAACCATTGACGCTGTAGATCCTATTGAGGGCCAGGGAGGAGGAGGGACAACAGCCATGGCCCTCGAGCTGCTAGAAGCAGGCCCAACCGTGGAGGCCGTTGCTGTACTAGAAGGAAAAACCCTCTAAGGAAGCAACGCATGGCCAGCAGTCGGGTAGCCATCTGGTAGAGAGTCGATGCTGAGTGAGGCGCTATCAAGGGGCTGGCCTAGCTCAACCCGCCTCTCGTATCAGCTAGCTGGGCTGATACCTTGGATGGAGAGGCTGTAACCTGGGAGACGGGGTTGCGGGACCCGTTGGAGGCCATTTTCAGAAGGGGAGTGAATGAGGGTGCAAAAGGCTGTGTAGGGGAAAGGGTGGACGAAATAAGAGTGTAAAAGATCTGGTGGACAGTCTAAACGCTGGAGGCCGATCCCCTATCTATTAAGGTCGTCTCTTCGAGTGACTGCCCTCGTCTGTTCAGACAAGCCCCCGATGCACAGGGTAGGGGTGCAATCTAATCAGGGCCAAGGAAGTAAACCATCGCCCAAGCATGAGGGGGGGAGGCACTGATCTTTCCTCGAGCTATACACAGTATATCCTTACAACAAGTGAATAGTCCTTCAAGGGCCTGCAATTTCCTCGAATATGTAGAGGCAAATCGAAAACAACTAGTTAGGGTGAGGATAGAATATGTATTAGTGTGTATGGAAAAGAAGTGATATTTTAGTATTATATTTACTGTTGGGAGTGTACCCGCTACGTTAAATCGAGATCTACGATCTGATATCTGGGCTATAAAGCTTCATATATAAGGCGACACGTTGAGATGAATGATGAGGGTCAAAACAGGACCCGGCTAATGCGGAATGTCCATCTATGGACTCAGATGACATGGCACATCGGACTTTGAATCCTGCGTTTTGGGGGGGGGGGAGGAACCATCAAGGAAAACGGCTTGGGCACTTGGATTGTCGGCATTCGCGCATTCGCTCTCTTCTGTCTACGACAAGATCCAACAACGATGCTCATGGTATATACTCCACAAATCTCCCCCCCAAGAAGCCATTCGACAAGGTCCCTCAGCTGCTAACCGGCACGGCTCCCGAGGGGTGATGCCAGTACCGACCATCCTAATACAGTATTCAGGCAACTGGATTACCTCTATCCGCGAGCAAGTTGACAGACACGAGAGTCTCCCTCCTAACAGTGCGGCATCCAGGAAAGCTGGATAGACTTAGTCCTTCTGCCTCGATGTCCTTAATTTCTTTTTCAATAAACGTTGATAGGGTGCAGGGGTGCTTCTGACAACGCCTATCGCCAAAAGGGACAATCGCCGTCACCTCAGACCACTCGGGAGACCGAAACCCGCGCACTATTTTGATCGTGTCCGCAAGGCTATGTTCAGTGGCGCTAAAGAATCCAAAACCTGAAGAGAGGCCATTCGCATACATTTGTTTAGTCAAAGCACCGAGAAGTATAGACGAACATTCAAACGAGCAGCGCCCGTAATTCCCGCGAAAAGATTCTAAAAGGAAGCAAAGCCTTCCGATGACTCGGTTTCCTAATCCACGCCGCCGGCAGTTGAGTTCCTCTATCATAGGTTAGCTATTGCGGGGCTGGGAAGTCCCTCCTGAGTTCTAGGCTACTTGCCGATGATGGATGGAATTGGGAGATCTAGTAGCGGAATCTCTCCTGGACTCTGCTCTATGGCTGTCCTGGTCACCCCCTCGAAGATATCGGCTTGGCGAAAAACGTAGGAGACAAAAATCCAGAGTACGAGATCTCTGTTGAACTGTGTTGGAAGGTTATCCCTGAGCTTTTGGATCCACATCTCAGAAAAGACTTCAATTGCCTCGGGGCAATCGTAATAGTCGACAAGAAGGGCTACTTTAGCCACTGTCTCAAGGCCGACTTCTCTAGGCACGCTTCGATGCCGGCCATGTATGGCGTGCATGAGGATCACAAGAGCTTCCTCATCCCAGTTCTCAGCATATATGTATCGGCAGCCATTTGCACCCATGGTCGCCGTCTCCCAAGAACGGCTGAGATGGGTGGCGAAGTAGGTTGAGGCTAAAATCAAATGCCGCGACGAAACACGCAGCCGCGTCTCCGATCCTTCGGGATTTTCCTCTCCAGAAGTTGAAGTTGAATTCGCGACTACGCCTGTGGACGCCGAAGATGTGTCTACAGGCGGCTTGGGTGGATCTTCTAGCTTAGCATGTCAGCTCAGCACAAGTTACTTCGTATAAACGTTGGCATCGACCCAAAAATTACACACCATCGGTACCTATCCTTCTTTTGTCTCTCCCCTTTCCTTTCTTCTTTTTCTTAGTATCGGATGCAACATCGTCTCGCCAGACGGCAAAGGGCGCATTTGCATTGCGCAGAACGAGAATGACATCGCCGTTAGGATCAAACTCGTGATAAGATCCCCCCATTTTTAGGCTATGCTGCTGAGCTTGGACAGTTCGAACTGCGAATGGTTTGGTGCATTGCTCGGAGAAGTGGAAAAAGGGCGCTTGGCACTTGCGGCTGAAGAATCACGTGCTGGGACAAGACCAGGTTGGTGACTATGTCTTAAAAGAAAGAAAGAAAAGAGTGACCTCGTGTAAAAGAGGTCACAGACGATCCTGTTGCAATCCTGAGACTGGATCACACTGGATGTTAGTGAAGGGAGGGTCGTAGACTCGTAGACTTGTGAGTGCCTGCTCTATTATAAGATAATCGCGATAGGCAGTCAAGACTCAAGAAGCACTAGCACTATGAGTTGAGTAGCACGGGCGCTAGAGAATCGAGTGCAGGGGTGCCAGCAGTGAAGAGTATAGGGAGGACTTCTAGATGCACAGTAGAACTTGCAGGTTCTATAGACAATCTCCTCCCCTCACATCTCCAGTTGATCGAAAGAAGTTTGTTTGGTCGTGCGACACCACTTACTTCCTGGCTATAGTCGACGCAGCCATCACGTCACTCGTGACAGAGCCAACATCCAACCTCTTCTAAAAGGGATATATTAGACATATCTACCGAAGTCTTAGCAATCTTCTTCATGTAAGGCTCAAGCCAATTGTCTTAATATATCTAATATATTAGAGATATTTAGGAGCATACTTGCTTCACGCGATGTAGTGCCTGTAAAGCTGTGGGCATGATGTGGGATTTAAATGCATGCCCATGTTTAGGCCGAAACTCCCAGATGCTCTCATCTGGCCTGGTCAAAGGTGGCTACAAAGTATGGGCTTCGTACACGCAGTGGGACATGGGAAGAAAGAAAAAACTAAAAAAAAAAAAAAAAAAAAAAAAAAAAAAAAAAAAA
>JUDQ01000477.1:0-23144 GCA_000812075.1 Scedosporium aurantiacum
AATATATCTACTAAAAATAAGCTTAAGCTAAGATAGTATAGACTATTTTATATTATTAAAATCTATAAAGAAGGGAAGAGTCTAAAGCTTAAAGAGCTTAATAATATATTAATTAATAGCTTTTAACTATTATATTAAGTTAAAAAGTTTTTTAATAATAATAGATAGTAAATAAGTAAAATAAACTTACTAGATAATACTTTAATATTTAAAAATATTAATAAGGTTTTAAAAGAAAAAGATAATTATAATTCTCTACTATATTTAAAAATTTAACTTTTATAGAGGCCTAATCTTAATCTAGATAAATATAAAGACTTTACTAGTTAGAAAGAGGATTAATAAAGTAAAAAGTAATATAGTATAATATATTAAATAATAGTTAGTTAAAAACTTTCCTTTATTTAATACTTATTATTTTTATAGCTTAGACTTATTACTTAAAGTTCCTATCTACTCTCTTTTTATTATAAATTATTCTTTATTTTTATTTTCTATTTATATTTTAATTAATTAACTAAATTAAATTCACTATCTCTTTATAGAGATAGGAGTGGGAATAGAAAGTTATTTTCTAGGTACTAATATAGAATATTATTAGAGAGGCCTATTACTTTAAATAATACCCTAGTAATCCTTATTAAAAAAGTTAATACTATACCTAAAATTATTACTATCCTCTATATTTCTAAAGTACTTATTTATAATTAGAACTAAATAATTATATTTATAAGCCTCTATATAAAAGAGATAGTTTATATAAGCTCTATTCTAATAGCTACTTAAAGAAATATATTTATTAAAAGAGGATATAATTAATATAAAAGCTTTAAAAAGTTAAGTAAATCTAATAAATAATAGCCTATAAATATATTTATTATAAGTAATAAGGTTTTAGTAACTATAAAAGGCTACTATAAGCCTTTTAGTATAATTACTTTAGTATTTAAAAAGCCTCTCTATTAAGATCTTATAAAGGTAACTAATTATCTTTAGAATAAATATATAATTATAAGCTTTTAGGACTAATTTTAATTAACTTTAAATATAGATAGCTATAAAAGTAGCTTTTACAGTTATATCTAACTTTAATAAGTAATAAAAGAAGTTAGTAGCTATACTCTTAGTATTATACTCTTTAATAGCCTTATAGTTAATTACTTACTTTAAAAGTATAAGATTAAATATTTTTTAAATATAGATAATCTTATATAGCTATAAAATAGTTAATTAATTAGTTCTTTAATTCTTAATATTGTAGGAAGAGTAGTTAAGTAGGACTTATCTTAGAAGCTACTTCTAACTCTACCTACTATACTTTAGAGTTAGGAACTTTAGTTAGCTAATTAATAAAAGGAAATTATATTTTTAGATTAAATTCTTTAAGATAATTATTATTAAATATAAACCCTTACTTATATAAGTCTTTAACCTAAGATTAGCTTATAATAATAATAGTTATTAAAAAAGATAGTAATAAGTAAGGAAAATAGTAATAAAAGAAGTATAAAGTAGGTTATTTTAAATAAACTATTTAAAAAGAGAATAATCATTTAGGAAAGAAAAGAATTAAGTTAGTAGAAATAATTTATTATAAGCTATTTACTACTAAATCTTAAAATTATAAGCTATAATAGCAATTATAAAATAAATTATTATAATAAATAAACTTACTTATACTCCTTCCCTTTTCTAATACCTTAACACCCTTATAGCTAATTACTATAATCTTAATCTCTCTATAAAAATATACTTTTTCATTTTACTTCCTCCCTTTTTTACTCTCTCTCCTATATACTTTTACTTTTATTTAACTTTCTAAACCTAATATCTTTTCTTTTCTTCTTAATAATATAGTGCCCTCTTATATAAGACCTCTTAGCTAATAAGTTAAAATCTAATTTCCTAAACTCCTACTTTCTAGCTACTACAAGTAGCCTATACCTAAATATCCTAACATCTTATCAGAAGGGATTAATTATATAGTAACAAACCCTCAATAAGTTGCCCTCTACTTAAAAGATAAAGTAAGACCCCTCCTTAAATAACTTAACTTCCCCTAGTAATAAAAATACTTAGATATTAAAGAAATTACTTAGAAAAAAGATACCTATAGGATACTATTCTAAGACCTTATAGATAACCTCTATACTATAGATAAATAGCTAGTAAAAGAAGATTAGCTAAGTAAAGAAGAAGTTACTACTAGTTTAGTTTTTATTACTTTAAGACTAACTAGAGTTAAAATCTATTTATTATACTATTTCCTAAATAAAGCTAGTTCTCCCTCTTTAAAATAGTTAATTAACTATAAAGAGGAACTTTTTAACTATAATTAGACAGGTAGGACACTATAAGTAAAAGAAGACTAATTCTATATCTTCATCTTCTATTATAAGATAGACTAATATTAGACTTTAAATATCTAAGATAATTAAAATAGTAAATTCTACTATTAAAACACCTTTAAAGATAATAAAGTAAAATAAAATAATATTATTATATAAATATAGGAGAAGACTCTTAAGTCTTATAGTATTTAAAAGTACTTCTTACTAATAATTTCTTCTTAGTATTTTTAAACTTTTTAAAAGTATAGCCTATTATATATTTTTAATATATTCTTCTTCTTTTACCTTTAATATTAAATATATATTATAGGGGGAAATCTAGTAAATACCTATCTAGCTAGAAGCTAGAAAGAGGAAGAATATATTATAGAGGTAAGAGTAAGAGAGGAATTTAGATAATTTATAGAATAGCTTAGAGAGTTAATTTATATCTTCTTTAGTAACCTAATTAATATCCCTTTAAACCTATTTTTCCCTCTTACCCTTAAGAAACCTATAAAACTATTATATTATAAGATTAATTAAAGATACTTTACTTAATATAATATAAAGTTTAATTTTAAAGATAAAACTAAAGAACTAAAAACTAATATTTAAGAGAGAGAGGTATTAGAAAAAGAGATCTAAGATTTAGCTAGATAGATTATTAAAAGAAAAAAGAGTTTATAGGTAATTAATATTTCTAAACTTAAAGAAATAATTAAGATAGGGAAAATTAATCCCTTATAAACTATTAATTAATAAGTTATAAACTATAACCTATATAGAAAGGCCACTCTTAGAAGTTCTCCCTTATAGCTATATCTATTAATTATTAGCTCTCCTAAGATAGCTAAGTCTTTAATAGCTATTAAGTCTTTATTTATTATTAAATCCTTATTAATTATTAAATCTCTTTAAAAAAGTATTTTAAAAAACTTAGAAGTCTCTAAAATAGTTAATTAACTAGGTTCTACTATTAAAACTAGCTAGAAGATAGTTAATATACCTAGTAAAAAGATAAAGTAGGAATATTTACTTTAAAAACTTCTTAGATCTACTAAGTCTCTTAAAAAGGCTATTAACCCTAGTACTCTTTAGTAGTCTACCTAGTTAAGTTCTTACCCTCCAGCTATACTAAATACTCTAATATAATATCTTTACCTAAAAGGGTCTCCTATAAAGCTATTAAGTCTTATACTACTAGTTCTATTCTTACTACTACTAATCTACTATAGCTTAAAAAAAAGATTACTAAAGCTAGCTATTAAAAACTCTATTAATAGCTTAGTATTAAAAATAACTTAGTAATAAACTAAGTCCTCTACTACTACCCTTACTATTATATATAGTTAAGTTCTATATTCTTAAGATATTAAAAATAAAAAACTAGATATAGATAAGTTTTTAAAGTAAATAAATACTTTCTAGAAGATAAGACTAGTTAAGCGCCCTCAAGATAAATAAAAGTAATAATAAATAATATATTATATTAAGATATCTAATATCTACAGCCAATTAGTATAAGATACTCTTTTAAAGTAATTAAAAAGAGTATTATTAAAGTAAGGGGTAAAAAATAATTAATTAATAGTTTTCTATTACTATTAAAGTTCTTTATATCTTATATACCTTCTTTTATTTATTTTAAGTCCTTGCCTATAGTATAGAGTAATAACTTGGGGGGAGGTATATAGTAGAAATAAAGGTAATAGTAGAGTAGAAGAATATTTTTCTAGTATAAGCATTATTTTATTTTATTATCTTTTTTATATAAGAGGGAAATATTTTTTAAATAGAGGATAGATAGGTTTTTTAAGTCCTTTTATTAAGCTTTTTTTACTTTATATTTTTTATATTTATTTTTATTTATTTTTTTAGTTTTTTTTATAATTCTTAATTTAAAAATAAATTCTTTATTTTATTTATCTATTTTTAAAGTCTTTTCTTATTTCCTAGTAATACTAGGTTATTTATTTTAGTTTGGTAAATGTCCTTAAGGTGTTCTAAGTAACTACTATAAGAGTAACCTAAGACCTCTTTTTATTTAGAGGTTGACTTCTTTTCTTATTGTGAAGTGGCTCTATTTCTATTAATTAATAGGAATTATTATTAAAACTAATATCTATTACTACCTTATAAGAGGTTTTATAGCAACCTCTTGTAAGAGCCTTCTATTTGACTATTTCCTTTGTTGGTGATTGGGTAGGCTGCACTGTTCCGCTTTATTATTAATATCTTAAAGTTTACTTCTCTTAATAAAATAAATTTCTTAATAGTATAGAATAGGCTTTAAAAAGTAAAGTATTTTATCTTTAATAAGAAATCTATAATTAGCTTTTAAATATTAAAGTAGGTTAACTTATAACTTTATTAAATATTTCCTAATTATATTAATAATCTTCTTAGTAATATTAGTGCTTTCTTAGTTAATAATTTTTATTAATTTCTATTACTTTTTAAGAGGCTACTCTTTTTTAATAGTATACTAAGCTATTATTTTAATATTACTAGCTAGAATATTTATTAATCCTTTAATAAGATTATTTAACTTTAAGCTATTATAAGATAATATAGTAAAGATTAAGCTATATTTAGAAATACTTTTAAAGATCTTAAAGATATAAGGTTATCTTAAAAATTATAGTAACTATTAGCTACTTATATTTAAGAAAATCTTTTTATTTATTAAGTCTATCCTTTTAATTAAGTATTATATATTTATATTACTAATAAGAGAATAGATAGCTTTAATTTTAAATAGATAAGTAAAGCTAAAGTATTAGTCTTTCTAATTAAGGCTATTAATAGTAATTTTAATTATAATTATATCTTAGTATAAAAGGTAAGTAATTTAGAAGTTAAATTATCCCTTTATATTAGTTACTAGATTATACTTATTAAAAACCTTTAGATAGTTAATAAGTTAAGTAATAGTATTATAAGTAAAGTAGTTAATATTATTTAGGAATTTAGTATAGATAATCCTTATTAGATACTACTCTTTATAGTCTTTATTATATTTAATAGTTATTTTAGCCTATCTTTATTTAAATATTATAATTACTTAATTATTCCTATTTTTAGATTTATTTATAAGTTTTTTAAAGAAAATACCTTATACTAGAAGGTATAGTTTTTTTTTATTATTACTTATACTATTATAGTTTATAAGTTATAAGGCTTAACTTTTAATATTATAATTATTAATATATCTAGTTTAGAGTTTTAGCTAGGCTTAATATATATTATAGTATCTTATATATATTTACTCTAAGGTCTTTTATTTAAGGCTTCTTTTAATCTAGATATTTTATAAAGATACCTAGGTGCTATAGCTTAAGTAAGACTTAGTAATTAGGTTTATTAGAATATATAACTACTAGAGGCTCTTTAATTATTATATTATTTTCTTTTTTTTATTTTATTTTATAAAATACTAGAAGAGAGATAGTTAAAGTATAATTAAGGCTTAATTATAAGTTTAACTAGTATATTATTAAAGTATAGTTATATATTAATTATAAGTTAGTTATAAGTTAATTAAAAAAAGAAAAAAAAAAGTTTTTTTTTTATTTTAGTTATTATAATTTTTATTTTTATTTTTATTTTTAATAATATAAAATACTATATCTATTTAATATCTATTTTAATAACTATTTTCCTTTTTAATTTTATATCTCTCTATCTTATTATTATATTTTTATTTTAAAAGTAAATAGTATTTCTACTTATCTTTTATATATTATAGCTACTACTAATCTTAAGTTTAATTAGTAAATAATAGTATATCTTTAAATATACTTTATTAGTTTACTTATATATTAGTAGTAAGAATACTATAGAAATAATATCTATTAAATTATTTAGATTTTTTTTTATAGTATTTAGAATAAAGATAATAGCTAGTAAGCTATCTATAGTAGAATATATTATATTATAGCTTATAATAGTATTAGTTTACTATTAAAAAATAATCTTTAAACTTATCTTTTTAATATTTATATTTAACTTATTTTAAGGACCTTAATATATTTAACTAAATAAAATATATTAATACTATAATTTAATCTTTTTAATTAATATAATTAAGATTTTAATATACTTTTTAATAATATTAAAAAATATATTACTATTATCTAAGATAAGTTAGAGATTTTATTTTTTAATTTTAACTAAGTTAGGTTTATTTTTAATAAGTAATAAAACTTTTTCTATAATATTATTTTTAGTATATTAGTTTTATAAATCTAATATAAGAATATAATCTTTTATCTTAATATTAATATTAATAGAAGTCCTAATATAATCTACTAATATCTTTATTATTATTATAATAACTTTATTACCTAGGGATAAGTGCCTTTTCCTCTACTTACTCTTTATCTTTTATCTTATCTTCTACCTCTATCTCTACTTATTCTTTAATCTCCTCCTTAGCTTATATATAATAAAGCTAATATTAAGATCTAAAACTAAAAGATATTATAAGTTATTATATAAAAACTTTATAAAGAGAATAATAGGCTTTAAATTTAAATTACTTAGTTAAAAATAATTATTATAAGCTAAGATAATCTTATTTATATAATTATAATAAAACTAGAAATTTTAAAAAGCTTTAGAGATATTAGTTAGATTAATATTATTATAAATAATTATCTTTAATATCTATTAAGGTATAAAATATTATATTTAAATTTTAATTATAAAGTAATTATCTTTAATCTTAGTATTTAATTAGGTTATAATTAAGTTATAATTATAATTATTATTAACTTTAGGTAAAGATATTAGAATATAAAAATATCTTATATTTTAATATTTTTAGTTTATTTTTATTTTTTTATATTTTTAAAAAATATAAAAAAATTTTTTTTTATCTTTTTTTCCTTTTTTCTTATTACTATTATTATTATTATTAATATTACTATAATAATTATTATTAGCTTTATTACTATTATTACTATTATTATAAGCTTTTTTTTTTTTTTTTTTTTTTTTTTTAATTAAAAATATTTTTAAATATTAGCTTTAATTATAAATATATTATAAAGGACTATATAGCTATAAAAATAGCTAAATTATATAATATTTATAATTTACCCTTAAATAACTTTAGTATATTTTATCTATTATTATAGTTAATTAATATTAGCTAACTTTAGTTATTAGATATTATCTAGTAGATAATTTAATTATTAAAATAATATAAGTATATTTAAGAGACTATTACTTATAATAATAGTAATAATAAGGATAAGGATAAGAATAATAGTAATAATAATAATAATAATAATAATAATAATAAAGCTATTAAAGATAAGGAGGATATTACTATTATTTATAAACTATCTAGAGAGGAGGGAGAGAGTAAAGAAGATAATAATAATAATAATAATAATATTACTACTAATATAGATATATTTAAATTTTATTATTAAGATACCCTCTTTTTTAAATTTAAAAGATACTTATCTACTACTATTACTATCCCCTTTTTCTACTTTTATTCTATTTACTATATTAAGAAAAATCCCTATTTTAAGAATATATAATATTTAAAAAAGATAGTAAATTAGTTTATTTTCTTTTTATAGTCTAGTAGTTAAATAGTATTCCTTTTCTATATTAATTATTATAAAAACTTTAGTTTTTAAAATTAATATATTATTACTACTTTTATAATAAAAGAGGCCCTTAATAATACTAAAGGAGTTTATACTAACTATTATTATAATAAGTAATATTTTAAATATTTATTTTTTTTTTAATATAATTTTAATTTTTTTTAATATTCTTAATAGTCTTTTAATCCTATTTACTAATTACTATATCTATAAACTAGATACTTATAAGTCCTTTACCCCCCTATTATCTATTTTAATTACCTTCTCTTCTATCTACTTTACTATAACTAAGATTTATAGTTAAGATTTTAAAATATATTAAACTTATTTTATTAAGATAATAGATAAGTAGTTTAATAAGGTAGAGGTTTAACTTTTTTAGGAGAAGGCCTAGCTTAGTATTAAGTTAGCTACTTTTAATACTATATAAGTAGTATATTATACTACTACCTTCCCCTCTATTACCTCTTTTAGCTAATCTTACTACTAAGTTAGTATAGATAGTAGTATTTCTATAGAGTCTAGCTAAGGGGCCTAAGATAAAGATAAGATTAATTTTAATAGTTTAATATAAGATTTATTTTAATTTTTTTAATTTTTTTTTTAATTTTTTATAATTATTTTTTTATTTTTTTTCTATTTTTTTTAAGAGGGTTTTTTAAAAGGTTTTTAGAGGTTTTTTTAGTAGTTTTTTTATTTTTATTTTTATTTTTATTTGTTTTTTCTACTCTCTTATTTAAGCTGTAATTAGTATATATTTAAGCTGTAATTGCTACCTATCCTACTTTGTAAACTAAAATTGGAATGGTGTTTGAGCTATTTTAATTTTAATGTATGAACTCTGAAAAGTTATGCTTTCCTGGAGTTCTGCTCGCACACAGTATAATAAGTGTGAGCAGAGAGTATTTTCAGGTGAATTATGTCTTATACGACCTTGGCTGCGGGATTGGATCCTGGGAAACGCGCCGGGCGAAGGAGCACAAGCCAAGTTATCCCTTAAGACTTGAGCTGGCAGCATCGTCTTTGGGATATTGAGCAGACTAGTAATAGGGCTCATAAAGTATGAAGATGGCCAAAGATCATACAATCGACATAATTAATCCGAGGCTAGATGACTGTAATCCTGAACCTGGAGCTATTTCGAGACGAGAGAGAGATTGCTGCATTTGATAGATATCGAGAAAGCGAGGAACCCTACCGCGTAGTGACATCTGATACATCTGATGACAGCTGGCAGGAAGAGCACTTTCCCCTCTGGGCTAGCCTCCTTTCGTTGCTAGGAAGGAGCAAGGCAAGGCTTATTTTGATTGGGTTGCGGTTTTCGGTCTTTGGTGCTGCATAATTTTCTGTAACACGGTTTATGTAATCACGAAGCCTTCAATCCTGCTGCTAAGGAAACTTCAACGCGCCCCTCTCTTTGTTTACGCGGCTCCAATCAACCATCACGACAACAAACAATTGAAATCGCCCAACGACTTTTCATCCGGGCAATTGCACCACATCTTGGAGGCGAGCTGGGCTCCAACCATATCTCCTTCGTCCCTTCCTTTGGAAAATCCCAATTGCCACCACTCGTTTTATGTTTTCTACCAGAAGAAAACTTTTGCGCTCAATTCTTCTGTTCCCGGGCAACCCTCAATCCTAAAACCCAAAATCTCAGAAACCCGAACAAGCAGATCATTGCGTTGCTGTGTGCCACAGGGCAATCCTGCGAGAATCATGAATCTCGACGCCTTCGATGACTCGGTCGTCAGCCTTGACGATGAGTCCGATGCCTACACTCCAGAGGCAGTGGTAAGTGAGAGCGACGACATGCGCGGCGTGTCCGAGACAACGCCCGCTGACCTGGTGCTTGCAGAAACCCAAAGCAAAGGCCGCCCCAAAGGCGTCGAAGGCAAAGGCGACGACTAAACCTGCCGCCGCCAAAAAACTGACCCAGACTACCCTCACTGGCAAGAAGCGGCCAAAAGCCATTGCCGACGACGACGATTCAGATGACAACATTTCCGGCCTATCACACACCCCACCCAGCACCAAGAAGCAGAAAAAGTCCGCGCCCGCGTCTAAGAAGGTGGGCGGCGGCAAACCCTTGAATGAGATCGAAAATGACAGCATGCAGTTCGACTCGCCCCCGCCGCCCCCGAAGGCAGGATCTAAGAAGACGGCAACCGAGACGTATCAGAAGTTGACGCAGCTTGAACACATCATCAAGCGTCCCGACACATATATCGGCTCGGTCGAGATGACTGATGCTCAGATGTGGGTCTTCAACAAGGAGACCAAAGAGATGGAGCTGCGCAAGATCAATTACGTCCCTGGTCTCTACAAGATTTTCGATGAGATTATCGTCAATGCCGCCGACAACAAGCAGGGAGACTCACCCGACCACGCTCCGATGACGTACCTCAAGGTTACGGTCGACCGCGAGGCTGGAGAGATCAGCGTGGAGAATAACGGAAAGGGCATTCCTGTTGTTATTCATGAGGTATATCGCCCGCCCCTAGATCCATCTGTGGACTATCCAGCCTCTTTACTAACAAATTCGAACAGAAAGAGAAGATGTACATTCCCCACATGATTTTCGGCGAGCTCCTAACCGGTTCCAACTACGATGATATGGAGAAGAAGACGGTTGGTGGACGAAACGGTTATGGCGCCAAGCTCTGTAACATTTTCAGCACCGAATTTACTGTCGAAGTCCAGGATAGCGAAAACGGAAAAAGGTATAAGCAAACCTGGAACGCGAACATGACCAAGGTCGGGAAGCCGAAGATTACCTCGAGCAAATCAGCCAGTTTTGTTCGAATTACCTTCAAGCCCGACTTTGTCCGCTTCGGGATGGATGGAGGCATCGATGACGATCTCGAGGCCCTCATCTCCCGTCGCGTTTACGACATGGCTGGCACTATAAAGGGTGTCAAGGTTTCCCTCAATGGTGAGGTGATCAAGTTGAAGGGATTCAAGAACTACTGCGAGCTGTACGCTCGAGCCATCAGCCGTGAGCGTGTCGCTGAGGAGGGTGGTGAGGTCAAGACGACCGTTATCACTGATACTACGTCCAGTCGCCGCTGGGAGGTGGGATTTGCTGTGTCCCACGGGTCTTTCCAGCAGATCTCCTTTGTCAACTCCATCGCCACGACCTCTGGAGGGACTCATGTGAACTATATTGCGGACCAGATCACTGGTTACTTGCTCAACCATCTGAACAAGAAGTCAAAGGGTCATGGTCTGAAACAAAACCACATCCGAAATCACCTCTTCATCTTCATCGCGTGTCTTATTGACAACCCCGCCTTCTCCTCTCAGACCAAGGAGCAGATGACGACAAAAATCAGCCAATTCGGTAGCAAGTGCACCCTTTCCGACGACTTCCTCAAGAAGATCACCAAGACCGAAGCCATCGAAAAGATTATGGACTTCGCCGAGAAGAAGGCAGACAAGATGATGGCCAAGAGCGATGGTAACAAGCGGTCCCGTATCAACAACGCCAAGCTCGTCGATGCCAACTTGGCTGGAACGAAGTACGGTTACCAGTGCACCTTGATCCTCACTGAGGGTGACTCCGCCAAGAGTTTGGCCATCGCAGGGCGCGCAATCCTCGACCCTGACCGCATCGGCGTCTTCCCGCTCCGAGGAAAGATGCTCAACGTCCGAGATGCCTCGATAGACCAGATTACCAAGAATCAAGAGATTCAGAACATCAAGCAGTTCCTCGGTTTGAAACATAAACAAGTCTACACCGATACCAAGTCGCTCCGTTACGGTTACCTAATGATCATGGCAGATCAGGATCACGACGGCAGTCACATCAAGGGCCTGCTCATCAATTTCCTTCAGGTCCAATATCCCTCACTTCTTAAAATCCCCTTCTTCCGCGAGTTTATCACGCCCATTGTCAAAGTCTGGCAAGGAAGCAACCCGAAAAAGCCCACCAAGCTCAAGACCTTCTTCACCCAGCCAGAGTACGAGACCTGGAAAGAAACCCATCGTAACGAGCTATCCAGATGGGACTACAAGTACTTGAAGGGTTTGGGTACTTCCTCGAACGAGGACGCCCAAGTTTACTTCACCAACCTCGATGCTCACTTGAAGGAGTTCGAGATCATGAAGCCCGAAGAAGCTAACATGCTCGATCTCGCCTTTTCCAAGAAGAAGGCTGATGCTCGAAAGGAGTGGCTGGGTAACTTTGTGCCAGGCACTTATCTCGACCAGTCGACCAAGACCATTTCCTATTCCGACTTCATCAACAAGGAGCTGATCCTGTTCAGCATGGCTGACAATATCCGCTCCATTCCCTCCGTTCTTGACGGCCTGAAGCCGGGTCAGCGAAAGGTCATTTATGGTTGCTTTAAGCGTAATGTAGTCAAGGATCAAAAGGTCAACGATCTCGCGGGTTTCATCTCCAGTTTGACCTCGTACCACCACGGAGACGTATCTCTTCAGCAGACCATCGTCGGTCTCGCTCAAAATTTTGTGGGCTCGAACAACGTCAACTGTCTTGAGCCTAGCGGAAACTTCGGTTCTCGATTGGCCGGCGGCTCAGATGCCGCCAGTGCTCGATACATTTACACGCGTCTCTCACCCTTTGCGCGCAAGGTCTTCCCCGCCCTTGACGAGCCTAACCTTGAATTCCAATGGGAGGATGGAAAGCGAATAGAGCCCAAGGTCTACGCTCCCGTCGTGCCAATGGTGCTAGTCAACGGTGCCGACGGCATCGGCACTGGTTGGAGCACTTCGATTCCCAACTACCACCCCGTAGACATTGTCAACAATCTCAAGCGACGCATGGGTCGGCTTGAGGAGGGCGACAGCGAGGAAAAACCCTTCGAGCCTATGATGCCTTGGTTCCGAGGCTGGAAGGGGACGGTTGAGCCCGCCGGGCCGGATCGGTACAAGTTCAACGGTATTGCCTATCAAAATGACAAGACACCTAATGAGATCGTCATCACCGAGTTGCCCATCCGCACTTGGACGGATGATTTCAAGGCTCGTCTCGAAGAGATCATCAGCGGCGCAAAGGGCCCGTCGTGGATCAAGGACTACAAGGAATTCAACGATCACAAGAACGTGCATTTTGAAATCATGTTGTCCGACGAGAAGGTGCGGGAAGCGGTCCTGAAGGAGGGCATTAGCGAGCGGTTCAAGCTCACCAAGCAGATTGCCACGTCCAACCTCGTCGCATTCAATGCCAACGGCCAGATTCACAAGTACGAAAAGGTTGAGGACATCCTGGAGGAGTTTTACGTGTACCGGATGCAAATGTACGTGGAGCGCAAGAAACACTGGCTTGCTGTGTACCACACGGACTATCGCAAGCTCAAGAACCAGGCCCGCTTCATCCAGGAGATCATGGACACGAAGCTCGTCGTCAACCGAAAGAAGAAGGCCAGGATTATCGAGGAGCTCCGAGAAGCGAACTATGAAACGTTCATGCCGAAGTCTCTTGAGGGTAAGAAGAAGTCTACGGACGAGGAACTCGGCCACGACGAGGAGGAAGAGGGCGGTGCCGACGGCGGGGAGAAGGAGACAGATCCTGCCGTGAGAGGCTATGACTACCTACTCTCAGTAAGTGAAATGTTTTATCCTTTTTGAAGGATACTTTTTTTTTTTTTTCCTTCGCTAACACGGACCTTTCTTTTTCCTTTTAAAGATGCCTATCTGGTCTTTCACGACTGAGCGTCTCGACAAGCTCAAAGAGCAGATTGCGAAGAAGAAACAAGAGCACGACGACCTGCTTGTGCTTAGCGAGAAGGATCTGTGGTGCGCTGATCTTGACGCCTTTATTGAGGAATGGGAGCGTCAGCTTCGTCTCGACAATGAGATCCAAACGTCGATCAACCGACTTGGCCGTCGTGCCTCGAAGAAGATTGGTGCCGGACGTGACCGCAAGGCCGCCAAGGACGACGATGATTATGACCCAGGAAAGAAGACCAAGGGCCGACCGAAGAAAGCTGCCGCCGCTGCCGCGCCTAAGGTAGAGAAGTCCGCCCATCGGTTTGCTGAAATGTTCACGGCCAAGCCGGCGGTGAAGCCGAAGGAGGAAGACGCATCAGACGCATATGTATCGGATGGCTTCTCCGACAACGACTTTGCGGCGCTTAGCAGAGGCAAGTCGAGTACAGCCGCGGTCAAGAAGTCAGAGTCTGTCGAGCCATCAGAAGCTAGTGCCCCATCAAGGTCTAAGCGCGCAGCTGCAGCTAAGCCCAAGACGTGGATCGTCGACTCGGACTCTGACGAGGAGAACGGCGACAAGATGCTTGGCGATTTCAGCGCCATGGTCAAGGGGATTAAAAAGCCCGAGGGAAGCAATGGTGACACAGGCAATGGTAGGCTTAGCCTGTTTACCATGTCGCGACCCGAGGCCCAAGGAAATTCGGCGCTTCCCAAGATGAAGTCGAAGCCGTCGAGGACATTTGATTTCGACGACTTTGACGATACCAATTACGAGATGCTAGCCAAGTCATCGCCGCGAAAGTCGATTAAGGGTGACGACATTGACGACTTTTTATCCGACGATGACTTCCCGCCTTCGAAGGCGGCCGCGGCAAAGTCCGCTGCCGCTCCCAAACCAGTCGCCATTGCCGCTGCTACTTCTGCCGCGCCGAAGAGGCGCGGTCGCCCCGCCGGCTCCACCAACAAGAAGGACGACGCGAAGACCAAAGCCAAGCCGGCCGCTAAGAAGCAAACCACGCTCTCGCCGGCGGCCAAGGCTTACGCCGCCAAGAAGGCCACCAAGAAGGCACCGGTCTTCGACGACTCCGACGACGATGAAGACGATGAGGACGGGGACGATGCGCCCGCTCCCAAGGTCGATAGCTCGCCGGCGCCGGCACCCAGACGGGGCCGTCCCGCGCGTGCAGCGGCGTCGAAGCCGAAGGCTAAGGCTAGGTATGTGGTGTCGGATGATGACGAGGAGGAAGATTCGTTTGCTCAGGAGGATGATGATAGCGATGACCCTTATGGTATGGATGAATCGGATTAAACGGGGAAAGGGTGGTTTTTCTTTTTTTGGGGGTATCTATTTCCTTTGTTTTTTTTTTTTTTCGTTTGTTTCTTCGTCTGGGTTTGGGATTGAGAGTTGCTGGTTGGGAGAGAGTGTAATTTGTGGCGCTACCTGTGTTTTTTTTCCCTCCTTTTGGTTCGGTTCGGCTTGATTCACATATTTCTTCTTTGTTCTTAATGAAACCTTTGTTTATGCCATCTCATATCTTCCGTGACCTTTGTAGGAGTCTCGTAGAAGGGCCTCGTAGCATTCTCTTACGCGTTCAAGGGCCCCCTGGTCCTACCCTACCCTATCGAGGTTGTCTAAAATCCCGAGTCTGCTAACCTTGTTTGATTTCTCAACTAGCGGCGGGATTCTCGACGCGATGAGGCAGAGGTGGCAGCATCTCAAGCCCCCAAGGCAACAGAAGCAATGAACGCCGATGACCATGATGAACACCACCCTCTCACCCTAGGAACACCGGCCTCGAGCCACTCTTTTACGGTTTCCTTTTTCTTTCTCTTTTCTCCGCCTGCTAGTTGCCATCGTTTCTTGGCAGCCCAGCCCCCGTCTTTTTTGGGGAACTTTTATGATAAACTAGGCAGCCGCGAGCACATCGGCCTCTTTGAACAACTCGCTACCTAGATGAGGAGGGTTTTCGTAGGCCATGCTGGGGTTTGTTCCTCTCCCCCCCTTTCCCCCCGTAACCGCTGGGGACAACATGTCCTCCGTCGGGAAGGAAGACCTAAAAGCGTGGGCTTTTTACGAAGCAGAGCAGGCAAACATCTTTTACATCCAAGGGCTCAAACACGTTTTCAAAAACAACATCCAACTTTACCTGGTCAAGTCAAACTACACCGCCTTCACATCCCTGAGAACTTCCCTTCTGACGTGTCCTCGTCGAACCACCATCGTCACAATACCGAATCCGAGTCCATTAAAGGATTAGAGCCGAAAGAAAAGAAGAAGGATACAATTAAAAAAGGCATCAATACCAACATTCAATTTAGTTACCAAAAGGGGGTCCCTCGCAAAGCAAAAGGAAGTCCCCTCTAACACACACACACACACACACACACACACACACTCTCTCTCTCTCTCTCTCTCTCTCTCTCTCTCTCTCTCTCTCTCTGTCTGTCTTGCTCCCTCTCCATCTCCTGTTGCTCCTTCGACCTCAGAAACATGAAAAGAACAAGAAATAAAAACGAAGACGCCCCCCTTCTTCCCAATTTCCTCCGTCCCCGTAAAATTCTATTGGCCGTAAAAAGACGAAAAAACCATTCATTGGGAGAAATAAAAACAAAAAGCTGGGTTTAAAAAAGGGGGAAGAGATGGAGATACAAAAGTTTAGTAGTGTTAAAATAACAAAAACGCCCCTTTTGTTTTTCCCTTTCTCCTTTTTTCCTACAAAACATGGGAGGGTGGTTGTTGCATTTGCCGTCTGTCCGTACGATTCCGAGAGGTTCCCATGTCAAGAAAGAAGAAGAGTTGCCCCTTTCCCCTTCGAGATTAAAAAAGCAGTCCAAAGAAGATTAAAAAAAAAAAAAAACGAAGAAACACAAAGCCGATTACGCAATTTCGTCAATAAAGAGGTACCAAAACATGATGGACGGATGCATTCGTAAAGCTTCTCGTTGCCTGGACATGGTCTCGTTTCCACACATTGGATCGTGTTCAGTGCAGAAAGACACTGCAAGGTTTTGGCAAAGTCGCAGGCGTCGCAGGCGTCATGACTCGCTCAACCCCGCAGACTCTCTTCTCCTTCCTCCCTATTTAGAGGCTGACAAGGGGCTCGTCAGAAGAAGCAGGCTCGGCGGGCTCGGCAGGGGTGGCATCGGCGGGATGGCCGTCAGCTTCCTCCTGCTCTTCCTTCTTCTCCTCCAAGGTGCTAGAAGGAGCAGCGGGGAAGTCGGCATCGGTGAGAGCGGGGACGGGCTGAGCGGTGGGAGCTGAGGGAGCAGCGCGGATAGGGTGAGCTTCAGGAGAGGCAGATCGGCCGCGGATGAGGCCCTGAGCCTTGGCAGAATAGTCGCCCATGTACTGCTTGGTAAGCTCGGCGACGTGGGCAGTGTGCTCCTTGGCGGCGCTTCGGACCTGTGCAGTCTGGGCGTTGACAATCTCGGAGGCGTGCTTGAGTTGGGCATCGATGAGTTCCTGGTTGGAGGTGTAGACGAGGGGGATCATGAAGGCAGCGGTGGTGCCAATAATCGCGAGACCCCAGTAGGGAACGACCTTGACGAGGTAGTACGACACGAAAGCAGCGATGAAGGCCTGTGTAGTTTCCTTCGGTTAGTACTGCGATGGGGGCGAAGGAAATACAGCGCACGCTGGGGCCAGAGGTTGGGGGAAAAGACTTACAGCAGCGGAGGCAGAAATGTTCTCGGCAAAAAGAATCCTCTGGGCTTCAATCACAAAGAAGTTGATGAGCTCGTGCACGTCTCCTATCAGAGCATCGAGCGTCTCGCGAGAAACCACATGGTACTTATTGGGACGAAGCTGAGAGGTAATGCCCTGGCCGAGAAGGACCTTTCCGACGATCTCGAGAGCGACAGTGGTACCAAGCGCAACCCAAGTGAGCTTGAAGAAGTATCGGATAACATCGAGATACCTGGCGGCCAAGATGAGGGAGATGACGCTGATGTAGACAATGCCGGAGGCACCTAGTATCGCACACAGCAGTCAGTATCAGAGACAGTTGAGGGCTAGGTTCTGGCACGGAGTGTACGTACGAGGGTTCTTCCACGAGAGAAGATCGAAAAAGTACGAGTGGTAATGGGTCAAGGGCTGATTCGTGAGAGTGGTAGGGGATGGCCTTCGGTAAACGTCATCCTTGGCTGCTTGCGATGAGAAGATTAGTTAAGTGCTAAAAAGGGAGAAAAGTCAAAGCCAGGAATGAAGCTTCTAGAGATCGTGTAGCCAGCCCATGGTCGGCCAAGGGAATCGAATAAGCCCACCGCCAGCTACACGATCGCCAGCTAGAGAGCTGTAATCTGGAAGCTGTGGAAAGAAAGAAGCTCATGTTGGAATAGGGGGGGCCCTTTGGAGAGCTCCCATCATTTCGAGAGCGAAGAAAACGAGCGAAATACTGTCAAACGCATCAAATGCCTCGTCAGTTCAACATGTCCGCAGCTTCAAATAGTTGTTCTGCAAGAAAATATCAACGAGAAAACCCACCTTACTAGGCTTGGCTGTGCCGTTGCCATGGCTAAGCGTATCGGCCATTGTGGGTAAAATATCAGCAGGTTTCTGCGGTTTCTAACAAGATGGTGGAATTTCTTTGGTTGTTTGCGAAGGTCCGATTCTGGGAACGAGAAAAATAAAATCGAAGCCTCCAGTAGAGATTGGGAAATCTCGAACTTCTTGCTTCTTTTTTTGTTTTTTTTTTTGTTTTTTTCTCCCTCCGAAATAAAATTTGCAGCTCGTGTGGAAATGGCGCCTGTGGAGAAGAGACAGCTCGGTTGTGCCGGGGGGACCTGATAAGGGGGTGTTATGGTCTGAGGGAGATTGAAGGCGGAATCAGAGTTCGGTGGAGCTTGTGTGGGAAGTGGGAAGCGAGCTCTGTGTTCTGGAGCAGAAGACGAAGACGAAGGATGGATGGATTTGAGGGAGAAGGATGGTTCTCGTGATGGAGATTTTCGATTTTGTTACAGTATTAAAAATTTGTCAGGTTTTTTTGGGTTTGTTTTGTGTTTGGGAAGGTGGGAGGGAGGTTCTGAGGTAGGGAAGGAGAAGGTGGGAGATATTTGATGAGATCAAATGGATCAACAAGGATCAATGATGATGATGCTGATGATGGAATCAAATGGCTGTTTTTGTTCCTTCCCCGGGGCCCGGTACACTACGAAGTACACTAGTGTAATACCAGCACGACACTACCAGCACGACACTGCGATACTTCGTACACTTCGTCCATTCCACCACACTTCATCGGAAGAGTAACACTGCAGCATAGAGTAGAGCTATAATGTACCTTGGAATATCAATACTAGGGCCAATCGTGTAGCTTGAGCTTGAATTCTCATTCGATGTCGTCTTGTTCGACGCTTGTGGCTTGTAGCTGTACAAACCCTTACTTCGTAGATGCAGCTCCCCTCCACCTCGACCTGCTCTTATCAACCTTGAACTACCAAATACTGTGCTGTTGACGTTTCTCAATATTCATGCGTCATGCCTCTAGACATTACGAGTATGTTAGAAATATCCATCTTCTCTGCCCATCTCGGTGTTGTCCTCCAGACTACGAGCCCGATATTTTGTTTTTGCCCCCTCCCAGCGGGAAAAAAAAACCCTGGCGCCGTTTGTTTCCCTTGGATCAAATCTCGTTTTGAAATTCCGTGCTACGCAGCTACGGCAACGCCGCGGCTTAGTCCGTGGAGACACTGTAAATCCCCGTCGACACCCATTCTGTAAGGACCCATTACGCAGCAGCATTGATTAGCACACACTTGCAGATTGAAGTACTGATACCTTGACAGCTCAAGCAAACCTTCCCGCAGGAAGTCCACAGGAAGCACACATCGAGCTAAAGCTCACACTATGAGCTGCTAAAGTCCCCTAGTACATGGTGTGATGGATCCTATGTGGTATTAATGGTCCCTCTTTGGACCTAAATGCGACGACGAGGCAAGTACAAACGAGCCAGGGAAAGAGAAAAAAAAAGTTACTTGGCGCACCCGAGAGTACATCTGATCTCCCATGTGTCCGTACCTCCTTCCCCCCTTCTGAAACCAACTCTCCCTTCAGGACAAACAAGAGGACACAAATGGCATTGACCCAGATTTCAGTCTTGTACACTTCATATCGCCTGTTGCCTATTTTTTTTTCTCCTCAGAGAATTAGGCACCGCCCAGTCGAAGGCACCATGTGAGAGGACCAACATGCAACGTATCTGCCCAGTTGTGTCCAGCTCACCAAGACACGTTGACCATGCCGAACACTCGCGTGCCCAGCTCCCTCATCTGCGCAAAATAGCATGTGATAGTCCCACCACCAGCACCACCCACCCGCCCACTTCAAGTGTTCCTTCCCACAAGCTTGGGTTGGCTTACTCATCGATCCCCGAAAAAATTGCATCTTTGACTCGGACATTTTGAAGACAGCGTCCAGATCTTCTCTCTCTCTTTCTGTACATGATCCCGATCTTCGATGGTAGATGTGTACCTGTACTAGTCCCAACGCGAAGTTGTTTGCTGCCGACAGAATTGATAATGCGCAAGGTCTCAAGCTCAGTGTGATGATCTCATCCAGTGCGACTCCATCGTCCATCGAATCAGGCTTTCAAATGTCAATCTTTCCCCCCCAAATCCCGCAATGACGCAACACCACTAACAACGATGACGCCAACTCATCGCCCAGGCCCGTTCTTAAACTTAAAAAAAGAATGTTACGAAGAGTTGGTTGTACCAGGCGGTGGAGGCCATTTGTGGATAAAAGCAAGCGAATGTCCACCAGGACGATGTAATAAATATATATATATATATATATATATTATACAGTGCTGTCAAGGCTACAGCTTGTAGATGAGCACCTTGAAGAATATGGGAGTTGTCGAGGAGGCTATCGTCGTAGGATCCCCGTTCAAGCCACCCAATGCGGATAAGCCTACATCACAGCAGCTGCCTTCCCCGAGGCCAATAAATGCCCCAAAGGTTACCACCACTTGCATTTCCGACCCGAGGAAAATAGAGGTCGCGGGCGGTATCTGCGTGGCAGAGGACATGCCCAAGTGCGGCAGCTTCGCCAGCTTCCTGTGCCCCGAGGGTCTTCGGTGTTACGGTGACCCTACTGACCACTGTGATCTTGATATTGGCGGATACGGTTGCATGGGCTTCTGCTTCTGCTTGTAAGGGGATTTGGGAGCTGAGGAGAGGACATTGGGGTCGATGATTGTGCAAGCAAAGTATCGCTGGGGACCGTCATGTAGATTCCCTTGGGGATCTCGAAAGGTGGTTTTCGGTTTTCTGTACCTCCTGGTTCCTGGATATGCCTCCGTTCCAAACACTAGTGGATGATATTTCGTACTCAGAGATCTTCTATCAAGATATTGACTCTGGTAAAGGTCTTTTGAGAATTGATAAGTTGCATTAGCGATGAATTCCTATTTACCGTACATACTGTAAGAACCGGGACTCTCAGTTGTAAATATGGAAAAAGCTCCCACTGATCCCTTCGAAAAGCAACAAAAATCATTCCAACACTAAGTCCAGAGAAACAAGCCAAGCCAAACTCCTACGCGCCCTATCCCCCCCAATGGATAAATCCAGTTACCTCAAAAAAGGCTTGACGGCCGTCATAAGATCTTCGAGTTCCGGATAGTCTTCGAACGAGCGCACACAATGCTTGATTCGGAAGGGCGTCAACTTGCGCTCATAGCGATTGCGGAAGATGTGCAGAAACTTCATAGCATCCCAGGGATCCACGCGTCGAGCTTTTCTCTCGGCAACAAAGGGTAGGGGAGAAGAAGGGCTGTTGTTGTCTTCAGGGGAGGCGAGACAAAAGCCGATAAAGTGATCAATCTGCTCGTCCGAGAGTTGGAAGAGAAGACGACGAGGCGGAAAAGGATGGATAAAAACGTTATTACACTAAGTAAACGTTAGGTTAAGTGCCCATCGAAAGAACATTCCAGGTAAAGAACGTACGCCTGTGTCCGTCTCTCCTCGATCGAATACAACCACCCCACCGAAGAGCCGTGATTCGGCCCAATACCCAACCATATCTGCAACGCCATTAGGATACTGATCAAAACTACAGTAGGAGTTGTGGTAGAAGACAGTCGGCGGAGGGTCGGGAGACAGATCGGGCGATGGGTCAGGAACTGCTTCAGAACCACCAAAGGGATAGATCATCGCTGGCGGCAGTTTCCAAGTATGGCAGCCTTTGTGATGACCTCCGTCAGATTGCTGAAATAGAAGAACCGCGAGGTTATGGCATGCGACGGCAATCATTTCCATCAAACGCCGCTTGAATGCCTGCGATCCAACTGGTGAATCTTGGTAGGCTTGCACGACCTTCACGACTGTAGATTAGCGGGGAATTGTAGTGGGTATACAACAGAGCTGTATAAAATAATACAGACCGCGGAATCGAATTGGAAATCGTCGGCGCGGAAGTTTGCGCGAAACTCTCTTGCTGCGTCCAACGAGCCCTGGCATAGCTCAAGGTGGTTGTCAATGAGGTCGTGGCGTTGATTGATAGTGCTAGACCAGGTGTCTGCCGTTGGCATGCCATCAATTATTTCCGCGTATGTTATCTCGGCCTTTTCCGTCGACAAGATTCTGGAGAGGGCGCTGGTAAATGCGGTATAATGATCGACATCGAGATCTTTTATTGGAGATTTGAGACCAGATTCCTTTGCCATTTCTGATGGGGAAAGCGTGCAAGTGTTGGTGTTGTGGTTCTCGATACCTTGCCGTCGTTGCCAGCGAGAGGTATCATTGATCAAATGTTTGGTTTCGTTTTGTCCCCAAGCTGCAACAGGGAGCCATTGTTTCCGGGCACTGCCGGCAAGTGTCCTCAAGGAGACACTGGCATGGACAGAAGCTTCGTCCGGAGGAAAATGCCTTGGGAGTGAGATCCCCTCGTGAGCTTTCACTGACCCTAGCGAGTTCAATCCCAAAATTCGCCGAGAGGATTTAAAAGAGAAAGAAAGCATCCTCGAAGAAGCTTGAAAACACTTGATCCATTTATATAAAAAATAAAAAATAAAAATACCGATGGCACATGCAGTTATATCCTATCCCATCAGTTCAGATTTCTATATACATTTCCAGAGCCTCTCATCTGGCTCCTCTCCGTTCCATTTGATCAAATCTATACCACCAACCTGCCGTAAAATAGAATAAAATTCCTTCAAATTGTAATCTCTCAAATCTTTGCCCAGTCTAATATGCAATTTTCATTCGGAGAAAAAAAAAGAAAAGAGAAGAAAAAGAGACCCAGGGTATATATATAAACACGTTTTGTTTCCCAAATGGTGAAAAAAGTAGGAATGAAGAAAAAAGAGGGGGTGGAAGAAGGTGGAAAGTTTGGTGTTCCGGTCGAGTTAAAAAGGATGATAGAAAGACGTATAAAGGAAGAGAGGTATTCGTAAAAAAAAGGGGGGCGCGACAACAAGGCGAGAGAGTCTGTCTCGGCCTCATTCATCTCCTCCAACCCCAGAACCCACCACCGCCTCCTCCTCCTCCTCCTCCGCCACCTCCAAGT
>JUDQ01000478.1:0-23105 GCA_000812075.1 Scedosporium aurantiacum
TTATTACTTTATAGTTTTCTAAGCTTTTAAGAGGCTTTAGATTAATAGCTTTATACTTAGAAGTACTTTTTACTAAAGTAGAACTTTTAATTAGAAAAGAGAAAGCTAATCTTCTTATTAAAATTCTCTATAATAGAGAGGAAGCCTTAGTATAAGAGTTTTTAAAAATAGATTATATTAAACTAGAAGTTATACCCTCTTAAGAGATTAAAGTTATCTTATATAAGGTATAGTAAATATAATTAATTTATATTCTATTAGCTATATTTAAGTTAATTATCTCTATCTTAAGAAAAAGTAAATAAAATATTATTAAAGTAAAGTTATAAGCTATATAAAAATAAAATCTTTTTTATTATAAAAAAGAATAGTAAATATTAGTTAATTAATAATTATTAAAAAGTAAATTAAATATTAATAAGAAATACTTTTACTTTTTCTAGTATAGAGAAATTTTTAAAATAGATAATATAATATATTATATTATATTTATTAACTTATTTTCTAACTATAATTAAATCTTACTTATAAAAATAAGCTAAGACTTTATAGTTTTTAATTTTCCTATTAAACTATTAAAGATATATATATTATTATAAAAAGCTATTAACTTTATTAGTTAGTTTATAAAAGTAGTTACTATAATCTTCTATAATTTAATACTTTATATTATAATAGTATATTTTAATAATATTATAATAAAAGGACTAATAAGTATTTATAATAATAAGGAAGTATATAAACTATTTAATATAAAATTATATATTTTTAAATATTTATAAAATATTAATAAGATATTATTAAATTTAAAACTAGCTAACTATATAACTTCTATAGAAAAGATAAAATAGTTAAACCTAGCTTATAAAGTTATAAAATATCTTTATAATTATAAAAAGAAGTTATTTATAAATTAAAATATTTAAAAGATTATAAAATAGTAAGCTTATAAAAATATTAGAGAAGTTTAAAATTTCTTTAAAATTATTAGATTTTATAAAGTATAGGTATTTAAATATATTATTAAAGTTTTATTATTTACTAAACTCTTAAAAAAGGGAGCTATCTTTATCTAGATAGTTAATTAATAGGAAGCTATAAATTTCTTAAAGAAAGCTTTCTTATTAAAGTTAATTTTAAAAGTTTTAGACTATTTAGTAAGTATAAACTTTATCTATTTAACTATAGATATTTCTCTATTAGAGTAAGAAGCTATTTTTATTTAAGTTTTTAGAATTAAGTAATATCTTATTTAATTTAAAAGTAATATCTAAATATTTATTAAGTAAAACTATAATTAAACTAAATATAAATATTAAAAAGTCTTAGCTACTTTTAAAAAGCTAAAAATATACTTTATAAAAATCTATTTTATTTTTAAAATTAATTACTAAGTTCTTATATATTAGTTTAATAGTTAATTTTTTAAAATTTTAAATATATTAATTATTTAATAAATTACTTATATCTAACTATTTAACTTTAAAGTCTACTATAGCTAAGGAAAAGATAATATTATAGTAGATACCCTCTTAAGGAAAAAACTAGATCTATTTAATATATAAAAAAGAGATAATAAATAAAATTTAAATAACTTTATTAATTAATAAATTCTCTATATAGAAATCTTATAACCTCTTAATAATATTTATTTTAATAAATATTAATAAATTACTTAATTTCTACTTTCTTTTAAAAAGCTATTTAAAATAACTACTAAAGAATATTATACTTTTAAAAAAATAATAAAATTTAAAGTTAAGTTTAAGATCTTATAGCTAAAAAGTTATAATAGTTATAGTAAAAGGAGAGTAATTAATAGTAAAGAGGAAAAGAAAACTATTTAGTAAAAATAATATTAAAAATTAAAATATAAAAAGAAAGATAATATATCTTAGTTAATTAATAGGTTTTACTATTAGAAAGGTCTTTAAAGATAGGTAGTAAAAAAGATTAAAAGTTATTTTAAATATTAGAAGTTTAACTTTAAAAGACTTTAAGATTATTTAATCTTAACCTCTTTAGATTATCTATTTTAAAAAGTTTATATAGATATCTAATATATACCCTTTAGTTATAAATATTACTATCTAGTAAAAGTAAAATATAACTTAACTAGATATATTATAACTAGTAATCTAATAAATACTATAATAAAAGCTATTATAAAATAATTTTTAAAGTTAGTTATTAGTTTTTTTAGCTTTCTAACTACTATTATTATTAATAGTAAGCTAGAAAATAAAAAAAAAACTATTAAAATTATTAAAAAAATATAATATCTACTAAATATAGATTTTAATATATAACCTTTAAGTAAATAAAATTATTAAAGCTAGATATTATAGCTTTATTAATATTCTTATAAAGTTAGAGAGAGAAAAAAGAAAATAAGTAAAGATTTTTAATTTTACTTTATTAGCTAATAAAGTTATTATTAAAGTATTAATAAGATATAGTCTATTTTATTTAGTTTTTAAATATAAGCTAATATTACTTATAGAAATCTAAATCTCTATATAGTAGTTAATTAACTAGAAAGAAGTTATAGACTATATTTAGCTTATCTTATTAAAAATTAAAATCCTTAAATAGAAAAAATCTAATATAAAATTAATATAGTAAAAAGTAATAGAATACTATAAAAAGCTAGCTATAAAAATAAATAAAAATAATATTTTTAAAAAGAAGATTAAACTATTTAAAATTAAAGACCTAGTATTTTTATATAATAATATAAAATAGAATAATATATTTATTAAAAATAAATTTAAGCTAAGATAATATAAACTATTTTATATTACTAAAATCTATAAAGAAGGGAAGAGTTTAAAACTTAAAGAGTTTAATAGTATATTAATTAATAGCTTTTAACTATTATATTAAATTAAAAAGTTTTTTAATAATAATAGATAGTAAATAAATAAGATAGACTTATTAGATAATACTTTAATATTTAAAGATATTAATAAGGTTTTAGAAAAAGAAGATAATTATAATTCTCTACTATATTTAAAAGTTTAACTTTTATAAAGGCTTAATCTTAATCTAGATAAATATAAAGACTTTACTAGTTAAGAAAAGGATTAATAAAGTAAAAGGTAATATAATATAATATATTAAATAATAATTAGTTAAAAACTTTCCTTTATTTAATATTTATTATTTTTATAGATTAAACTTATTATTTAAAATTTTTATCTACTTCCTTTTTATTATAAATTATTTCCTATTTTTATTTTTTATTTATATTTTAATTAATTAACTAAATTAGATTTACTATTTCTTTATTACAGTAGGATTAGAGATAGAAAGCTATTTTCTAAATACTAATATAAAATATTATTAGAGAGGCCTATTACCTCTTATAATACCCTAGTAATCCTTATTAAAAAAAGTTAATATTATACTTAAAATTATTACTATCCTCTATATTTCTAAAGTACTTATTTATAGTTAAAATTAAATAACTATATTTATAAGCTTCTATATAAAAGAGATAGTTTATATAAGCTTTATTCTAATAGCTACCTAAAGAAATATACTTATTAAAAGAAAAAGTAATTAATATAAAAGCCCTAGAAAGTTAAGTAAATCTAATAAATAATAACTTATAAGTATACTTATTATAAGTAATAAAATTTTAATAGCTATAAAAAGCTATTATAAACTCTTTAATATAATTACTTTAATACTTAAGAAGCCTCTCTATTAAGATCTTATAAAAGTAACTAATTATCTTTAAAATAAATATATAATTATAAGCTTTTAAAACTAATTTTAATTAACTTTAAATATAGATAGCTATAAAAGTAGCTTTTATAATTATATCTAACTTTAATAAATAATAAAAAAAGTTAGTAGCTATACTTTTAATATTATATTCTTTAATAACCTTATAGTTAATTACCTACTTTAAAAGTATAAGATTAAATATCTTTTAAATATAGATAATTTTATATAGCTATAAAGTAATTAATTAATTAGCTTTTTAATTTTTAATATTATAAGAAAAGTAGTTAAGTAGGACTTACTTTAGAAGCTACTTCTAGCTCTACTTATTATACTTTAAAGTTAAGAACTTTAGTTAGCTAATTAATAAAAGGAAATTATATTTTTAAATTAAATTTTCTAAGATAATTATTATTAAATATAAACCTTTACTTATATAAGTCTTTAGTTTAAGATTAGCTTATAGTAGAAGTTATTAAAAAAGATAGTAATAAATAAAAAAGATAATAATAAAAGAAATATAAAGTAAGTTATTTTAAATAAACTATTTAAAAAGAAGATAATTATCTAAAAAAGAAAGAAATTAAATTAATAAAAATAATTTATTATAAGCTATTTACTACTAAATCCTAAAATTATAAGCTATAATAGCAATTATAAGATAAATTATTATAATAAACAAGCCTACTTATACTCCTTCCCCTTTCTAATACCTTAATACTCTTATAGCTAATTACTATAATCTTAATCCCTCTATAAAAATACCCTCTCTCCCTCTCCTACTCTCTCTCCTATATATTTTTATTTAACTTTCCTAACTTAACTTATCTTTTCTTTTCTTCCTAATAATATAATACCTTCTTATATAAAGCCTCTTAACTAATAAATTAAAGTTTAATTTCCTAAACTTCTACTCTCTAGCTACTATAAATAGCTTATATTTAAATATCTTAATATTTTATTAAAAGAAATTAATTATATAGTAATAAGGCCTTTATTAAGTATTACTACTATACTACCTATAGCAGCATGGGACTACAGGCTCTAGCTAGATAGATATAAGAGTAAGTACTTCTATACTTACTTATAAAATAGAAAATTAACCTTCTTACTTACAAATATTTTATTTATTAGCTAATAGTTTAAAAGTAATCTAGTAAGCTATATAAAAGACTACTAACTAATAACTATCTAGTAAATAAATAAGTTTACTTACTACTATAGTTATAAGCTATTATTTATATCTAATAGTAAGGTATTATAACTAAAGCTATAATAATAATAATATTATTTAGTTTTTCTATAAACTTAAAGCTTTAACTATCTTTAGAAAACCTTACTATTAAAGCTAGAAAGTAGATAAGTAACTAACTACTTAAAGGCTTTAGAGTTATCTAGAAACTAGTTACTAGCCTTTAGATAAAAGTAAAATAAAAATATAGTAAATATAAACTAGTTTATTTATAGAAGAAGTAAAAGAAGGAGGAAGTTATAAGAATATATAAGTAAGAGGATATTAAAGATTTTAATAGATAGTAGATAGAGGAAAAGGAAGAAGGCTAGTTATTTAAAGCTTTTTAGTAGATCTTAGTTTATCTACTAGGTTTAGTTTATTTTTAAATCTTTTTATAAATACTTTTAAAGATAAATTAGTTTTAAATATTATTATATTTAATATTAACTATTTTTAATAAAGCTTATATAATAGCTTATTAAAAGTTATTTTAAAATAATAACTTTAAAAAGAGATCTTATATAATAGTTAGTAAAAAACTATAATATTATTAAATATAAAAACTTTTAAGTTAAGAAGTTAAAATAAGCTAGATAACTTTTAAGCTATTATAAAGTAAATAAAATAACTATTATTTTAGTTAGATTTTAATATAAATTTAAACTTTATTTTAATTAGTTAAAACTAGTAGGAATAAGTTTTTATTAATTATAAAGAAATTTTATTATTAATATAATTTATATAAAAAAGATAAGTATTTTAACTATTAATAAAACTAAACTATATTTAAACTAGTTAAATAAATAAGTAAAGACTTACTAAACTAGTAGAGAGTAATAGTTATATAGATAATAACTAATTAATATAGATTAATATATTTACTTAAACTTTCTATTAAATTTTAAAGATAAGTATTAATAACTAAAGCTTAAGTAATTAAGGCTAGTAAGTAATATAATAAGTAATTAAGGTAATTAAGTTTTTATAGCTAGATATAGATAAGAAGGAATTTAGTAAATAAAATTATTTTATAGATAGTAAATATATCTATTATTAAGATATTATTTTCTTTAAGAGGGTAATTAAAATAAAATAACTAGCTAACTTAGAGTTAGCTTATATTTTATTATAATTACTATTTAAAATACTATAAAGAAAAGTATTAATTTAGTAGAGAGAGATTATATCTAATATTAAGTAAGATTAACTAATATAAAAGATAGTTAGAAAGTAAATAGATATATTAATTTAGAAGTTTAATATTACTATTTATATTATATATAAGTAGCTATAGGAAAACTTATATATTAAAAGTAAGATATATATAAGAGAGCTAATAAGAGACTTTATTATAACTTATATATATTATATTTAAATTTAAAAAGTTACTATAAGTTTATAATAAATAGAGATAATATATAGTAGCTTTAATTTAATATTCTAATTAGTCTATATTAAGCTATATAAATTTAATAAACTTAATTATTAAATAAATAAAGTTAAAAAAAAGGTAATAGTATTATAGTATACTAGGTAAATATAGAAAAAGATATTAAAATCTAAATAAGTAAACCTAGCTATAAAGGACTTTAGCTTTAAGTAAGCTAGTAAGCTAGAAAGTAAAGATAAGTATTTTATTTAGTAAAGCTAAAAAAGTAAGAAATATAATAATTACTATTAAGATTAAAAATATAAAACTAAGGAACCTTAATATTAATTATATTAGATAAGAGATTACTAGTATTATTAAGATATAAGAGGTAGCTAGTAATAAAATAATAGCTAACTAGCTTATTAAAGATTTTAATAATATAAAAAGAGGAAATAGTAAAATAATAGATATATTTATATAATAATAAAAGTATATAATAATAATTTAAATATAGATATAATCTAAAAGTAGCTAAAGTAAAGTAGTTTTATATATTAAAGTAAAGAAAGTAAAAGTAAAAGATTATTTAATAATATTAAAAATAAAAAAGAAAAGTATATTTTCTAATAAGAAAATAGTAATAAGGAAAGTAAACTATTTAATATTTAGTAAAACTATTTATTTTATAAATATTATTTTATAATAATATATTAGAAATATAAAATAATATATATATTTTATAATTAACTATATAAGTATTTATATAGCTATCTTATTTAACTTTAAAGAAAAGTATATAAAAGGATATAAAGCTAAATAGAATATAAGATATAGTAAAATAGAGAAGTTAAATAATAGCTCCTATTCTATAAAAGCTAGGTTATTAACCTAGTTACTACTTTATATATAGTTTTACTAAATAAGTAAACTTATATAAAAATAATAATTAAATTTAACTTTAATAAACTTAACTATTAAATATATTATAATATTAAAGTAAATAGCCTTTTAGTAGATAGAAACTAGATATTAGCTTACTTATTAAATATCTAATTTATATTATTAAAGATATTAATTATTATTAAAAAGATTATATTCTAAATAATAATTATAGAAAAAGTAATTTTTAATTACTATATTTTTAAAACTATTAGAAGTATTAAAATCTTTAGCTACCTAATAATAAAAGTAGATATAATAATAAAACTAAAATTAAAATTACTAATTAGTATAGACTTCTTAGAGAGCTAGAAGTTAGTAATTAATTTTATTAAAAAAGAAATTAAATTTTATACTTTCTTTAATATAAAAGTAAAAATTAAAATAATAAGGCTAAAGGTAAGAGTAATAGTAAGATGGTTAATAGCTATATAAGGAATCTATATACTAGCTTTAACTAAAATACTAATTTTAGTCTACTATTTAAATTTATTTAAAAATAAAAAAAGAAAATTAAAAATAGCTTATTATTTTACTTTCTTATATAATAGTATTTATAATATAGTAATTAACTTTAAAATAGTTAAGATTATAATAGTTAATAATATAATTACTAAGTTAATATATATTAAAAAAAGTATTTAGGTTAGATATATTATTAAATTTAAGGAGAGTAAGGTTAGTTATTTAATAATAAATAAATTATTTATAAAAATAAGATATTTTACAGGAGAAGAATTTAATAAATAAAAGTTTAAAAAAGTAAAGAAAATAGTAGAGGAAGTAAATATAAGTTTAATTAAAATATAAAAAATATTATTAAATATAGATTACTATATCTTAGAATATAGTATTAATAAACTAGAATATATATTAATAATATTATTAAAAGAAGAAGTAATAATATTAAATTTAAAGTTATAATTTATATATAGAGTATAAATAGTAATTAATAAGTTTAATATATTTAAAGACTAAGATATTATTTTTATATTAGAAAATAAGAAAATATATATTAAGTTAATAGATAGATAGTAAAAATAAAAAAGGGTAGTTAAGAAATACTTACTAAATATATAAGAAAACTAATTTCTTAATAAGACTTATAATAAACTATATATTAAAAGTAAAATAGAATAGTAGATAGATTTAATATTAATTATCTATCTAGCTTTTATAGTTTAAAAGATAGTAAATAAGAAAAAGAAGGGATAGGTAGTTATTAATCTATATTTATTAAATAATATAGCTATTTTAGATATATACTTACTTTCTAATTAGTAGAAGATTATTATTTTACTTTATAGTAAGAAGTTTTTTACTATTTTTAATATAAAGAAATTTTTTTTCTAATTTCTAATTTACTTTAATTATTATAATTAAATAGTAGTTATTAGTTTATAAAAATTAAAATATTTAAATATAATATTTATAAAATTTAAAAACTTATTAGTTTTTAGTTAGTAATAGATAGATAAACTATTTTACTTTTATTAAAAGTTTATTTAAATATATATTAATAATAATATTATTTTTAATAATATAGAAGAAGAATATCTATTATATATAAAAATAGTTTTAAGAGTTATAATTAGTAAATAATTATATATTATTATAAATAAGTTTTTTATTACCTTTTTAAATATTTACTTTTTTAGCTATATTATAAATAATAAGGAAATATATAAAACTAAAGACTATATTTTTAGTTTTAAAAAAATTAAAAAGTATTTTAGTAACTTTACTATACTTAAGTAATATATTAGGATAGCTAGCTTTATCTACTTATTAATATTATAATTTAATATATAAATCTAGCTATTATAGTAGAAGAAAATAAAGAAACTAAAGTAAATAAGAAAGGTAAAAGAAATTATATCTAGGAAAAATAATAAGGTATAGAGAAAAGTAAAAACCTCTAAGAGGAAGTTTAAGCTTAGCTAAAAAAAGATAGATACTTTTATAAATTTATAATCTTTCCTCTATAGTTAGTTATTATTTTAGTATATAGACCTTAAGTAAATATTATTTATTAAAGTTAATATAAGTAGTATTACTTTTAGTATATATATATTCTAGCTCTATAATTCTTATTAGAATAGTAAATTAATTTTTAGAAAAGATATTATAATATTAAAGTTAAGATTAATATATTTTTTATTAAAAATATAATTAAATATTAAAAAGAAATATAACTTAATAAAAGTAGAAGTTATAAATATAATATAAATAGTAAAGAAATTAGAAAAGATAATTAGATCTAATTTATAATTAATAATTATTATTACTAACTACTTATTAATAAAAAAAATAATTAAATATATATTAATATAGATAGTAAACTTAAGTAAAGTAAATTTTAAGTTAATAAATACTATTAATTAGTTTTTATAATTTAAGTTTTATATTTTATATATTTTAAATAAGTTTAATATAATACTAGATATATTTTCTTAACTACTTTAAGTTTTAATAATAAATCTAAAACTAGATTATAAGTAATTAAATAAATTTAAAAATATTAATAAGATAAGAAAGTAATTAGCTTATATAGTAAAGTAATTAATATATATAATAGTATATAAAGTATATACTAAGTAAAAAGCTAATAATATAATAGTAGTTACTATAATATAAGTTTTAGAAAATATATATAATAGTTTTATAAAAAGATATTAAAGGGATTATAAGCTATATACTATAATTAATATATTATAAGATAGATAGGTATAGGAGTAGTAGACTAAGAGGAAGAGAGATATCCCTCTTAAACTCTTTAAGATAGAAGGTAAACTATTATTTTTCTATAATATATATAATAACTATAAGCTTTATATATTCTAGCTAGTAGTTAAGCTTATACTTTATATAACTTATAATAATATTTATTACTTTTAAAGAAAATAGATACTAGTAAGCCTAAGAGGTTTTTATATTAGTAGAAAGTATAAAAAGGTTTTTAATTACTATAATAGTTATCTTATATATCTAAGTAACTAAAAAGATATATAATAATTTAATAATAAAATAAAAAGTATTTAACTTTTTTTTAAAATTATATTTTACTATAGCTATAAACTTTATTACTAATATATTATTAATACTAATAGTAAAAATATATTAAGCTATAAGAGATTATAAAGTTATTAATAACTTATTAGTAATTAACTATTTCTTTAATAAAAAAATACTTTTAATTTTAGATAGTAAAGAGAGAATAGTAAAGTAGTAAATAATAGCTATCTTAAAGATATTATTATAAAGTAATTAAAACCTACTAAATAAGATTATTAATAATTAAAATCTAAAGTTTACTATAAAGATTTAAAGAGAAATATTTAAGCTATTAGAAGTTATATTAGTAATAGCTATAGTTTACTATCTCTAAACTAATAGTATATTAAAAAGAAAGATCTAGATAATAAAGATTACTTTTTAATATTATATATTTTCCTTTTTAGATAAAATATAGATAGATATATTATTAGTATTTTAGTTTAGTTTTAATAATACCTTTTCTATATTAATTAACTAGAGCTTTAATAAGCTAAAATATAATTTCTATTTATAATTAATATTAAATATATTAGTAAAGATAATAAAAGTAAATATAATATTAAATATAAAAGCTATTAGTTTAATTTAAAAAATTTACTAAGAGGAGGCTAAAGCTTTAATTATAATTACTAGAATATTATTAAAGTTATAATATAATTAAAAATATAAAAAAGTAAACTTTAAAGTAGGAGATATAATCTACTAATATCTTTATAATAGCTATTACTTACTAAGTAATTTAAAGAAGAAGTAGTTATTAATATAAGTAAAGCCTTTTAAAATTATATATAAGGTCTATAAATTAGCTATTAAGTTAGACTTTCTAAAAGCTTAAAAGGTATATTTAGTAGTCTCTATTATTTATATCTTTAAATTAAAATAAAATTATAATCTATTTAATAGAAAAGTAAATCTCTTTTTATTTATTTAGGTAGATAGTAAGGAAGAATATAAGGTAGAGAGAATTATTATTTACTAAGATATAAAGGGGAGTTAGAAATATTTAGTTAAGTAGATAGATTAGGACTTAAAAGATAATATATAATTAATAAAAGTAGAATTTATATATTATATTAAAAAAGTTATTAAGGAATATAAAATAAAGCTATAAGATATTAAAAGTTTATAAAGCTAAAGAGTAAAGAAGAGAAGGTATATTAGATTATAGTAAGTAAACTTATTAGTAATCTATTTTTTAAAAACTTTACTTTACTAGATAAAATATAAAAAATTTCTTATATTAAAATATTAATTACTTTATAAACTATTAATTTAATATTAAACTAGAATAGTTATTTTTTACTTACTTTATATTTAATTAATATAAAGGAATATAGGTAAGTTAGTAAGCTAGTAAGCTAATAAATAAGAAAGTATAATTAAATATATATTATTAGGTAAACTAGTAAAGGTACTTACTATAAGTTTAACTATAAATCTTATTTTTATTAATTTTTTTCTTTTTTTTAGTTTTTACTTTTTCTTTTTATTACTTTTTTTCTTTCTTACTCTCTTACTTATATTATTTTTATACTTTAACTTATATTACTTATAATTACTAGCTAGCTATATAACTATCTATACTTATCTTTTATCTTTTAACTTCTTTTCTTAATTTTCTACTTACCTTTTTAGTTAATAGACTATAAATTAACTTAATTATAGAAAAGTAAATTAATAAGCTTATAGGATAGGTATAGTAAGCTAGGCCTTATTAACTATCTTATTATAAATAGTAAAAGCTATTTTAATATTTTAGTTATTAGTTTAATAATTTAAATTATAATTTTAGAAAATATTTTTAATAATAAGTATACTAACTTACTATTCTATACTTTAATAATAACTATATTACTAGCTTCCTACTAACTTACTAATTAATATTTAACTTCTAATTCTACTACTAAGCTTATTATTAAACTTATTATTAAACTTACTTTTAATTTTACTACTAAGTAACTTACTTACTTAATTTAATTAATTAAATTATATATAAAGTATAATAGTAAGTAAGTTACTTAATTAGTATAGTATAGTTAGTAAGAGATATATATTAAAAGCTAATATAATTAATTATATTAATATTATATACTTAAATAAAAACTATAAAGAGGAGTATACTACTATTTTAGATATAATTAATTATATCTATAAGAAGTAAATACTTATTACTAGCTAGGTAAGCTATACTATATATTATATAATTAATTAAGTATTAGATATAATACTTATTATAAAGAATAATAAAAAAGTTAATTAGAAATATTATTTATTTAATATACTAACTATTCTAATATTTTAAGCTAACTATTTAGATTATAAACTTATAGACTTAATAGTAGTAAAGATTAATAAATTAGATATTATATATATTACCTATTTCCTAACTTAATCTAAAGATAATAATAATATTAAGATAATAATAGTAAATATAATTATTAGTAAGTAGGCTAATAATAATAAATAGGAAGATAAAGAAAATAATATTATTATTATTAGAAAGTAATAAATTAATAATATTAGTAAATAAGATAATAAAGTTAATAATTATAATTTACTAATTAAAATAATTAAATAATTAAGTAACTAAGTAGCTAACTTATTAACTAAAGATAATAATATTAATAAAATATAGATTACTAGCTTATATAAGTATATTAATATTTACTATAATAGCTTTTAGTAATATATTAAAGCTATTAAGATAGAGCTCTATTAATTATAAGTATATCTCCTCTTACTTAAAGATAATTATAAAGTAATAACTAGAATATAAGTAATAGCTAGAATATATATAAGCCTAGGCCCTAATACCCTAGCTAAATAACTTTAAATAAATAAATAGGGATTAAGCTCTATAGTATAATAAGTAATAATAAAGTAATTTAGTAGATAGTAAGTAAGATAGTAGTAACTACTAGTAGTAAGGAGTAATAATAGTAATAAGTAATGATAATAATAAGTAAGGATAAATATAAGTAAAGAAGGAATAGGATATTATAAGAGATATAAAGAATAAATTAAAATAAGATATTAAGTAATAGAAGTCTAAGTTTAATTATATATTTTATCTTATTATATATTTTATTAATTCTCTTATTATATAATCTAAATATAATTTTCTACTTTTTTAAATTTTTATTAATAATTACTAATTTATTTATTATTTTACTTATTTTAACTATTTTATTAATAATTTAGTATATTATTTTCTACTTTTCTAAATTTCTTAGTTAGTAATATATAAATCTTATTTATATATATATTTATAATAATTAGTAAGTAAGTTAATAGAGATATTACCTATCTTCTAGTAGGTAAGGGGTACTATTAGGTATTACTATTATACTATTTGTAGTAGTATAAGACTATAGGCTCTAGCTAGATAGATATAAAAGTGAGTATTTCTATATTTATTTATAAGATAGAGAATTAACTTTCTTATTTATAAATATCTTATTTACTAGCTAATAGTCTAAGAGTGATCTAGTAAGCTATGTGAGAGATTGCTAACTAATAACTATTTAGTAAGTAAGTAAGCTTGCTTATTATTATAGTTGTAAGCTATTGCTTGTGCCTAATAGTAAGGTATTGTAGCTAAAGCTGTAATACTTTTAATAAGTTACCTTCTATTTAAAAAATAAGGTAAGACCTCTCCTTAAGTAATTTAACTTTTTCTAGTAGTAGAAATATTTAGATATTAAAGAAATTACTTAGAAAGAAGGTATTTATAAGATACTATTTTAAGATTTTATAGATAACTTTTATACTATAGATAAATAGCTAGTAAAAAAGGATTAGCTAAGTAAAGAAGAAGTTACTATTAGTTTAGTTTTTATTACTTTAAGATTAATTAAAGTTAAAATCTATTTATTATATTATTTTCTAAATAAAGCTAGTTTTCCCTCTTTATTAAGATAGTTAATTAATTATAAAAGAAAACTTTTTAATTATAATTAAATAAATAAGATATTATAAGTAAAAGAAAACTAATTTTATATTTTTATCTTTTATTATAAGATAGATTAATATTAAACTTTAAATATCTAAGATAACTAAAATAATAAATTCTATTATTAAAATACTTTTAAAGATAATAAAATAAAATAAAATAATATTATTATATAAATATAGAAGAAGACTTTTAAGTTTTATAGTATCTAAAGGTTACTTTTTACTAGTAGTCCCCTTTTAATATCTTCAAACCTCTTAAAAGTATAGTTTATTATATATATTTAATATATTTTTCTTCTTTTACTTTTAATATTAAATATAAATTATAAAAAGAGGTCTAGTAAATACCTATCTAGCTAGAAGTTAGAGAGAGGAAGGGTATATTATAAAAGTAAAAGTAAAAAGGGAATTTAGATAATTTATAGAATAGCTTAAAAAGTTAATTTAAATTTTTTTTCGTAACTTTATTAATATCTCTTTAAACTTATTCTTTCCTCTTACCTTTAAAAAGCCTATAAGATTACTATACTATAAGATTAATTAAAAATACTTTACTTAGTATAGTATAAAGTTTAATTTTAAAGATAAAGCTAAAAAACTAAAAGTTAATATTTAAAAGAGAAAGATATTAAGAGAAGAGATCTAGAATTTAGCTAAATAGACTATTAAAGGAAAAATGGGCTTATAAGTAATTAATATTTTTAAACTTAGAAAAATAATTAAGATAAAAAAGATTAATCTTTTATAAACTATTAATTAATAAATTATAAACTATAACCTATATAAGGAAGCTACTCTTAAAGGTTCTCTCTTATAGCTATATTTATTAATTATTAACTTCTCTAAAATAATTAAGTCTTTATTAGCTATTAAGTCCCTATTTATTATTAAGTCTCTATTAGTTATTAAATCTCCTTAAAAAGATACTTTAAAGAGCTTAAAAGTATTAAAAATAATTAATTAATTAGGTTTTATTATTAAAACTAATTAGAAGATAGTTAATATATCTAGTAAAGAGATAAAATAGGAATATCTATTTTAAAAACCTCTTAGACCTATTAAGTCTCCTAAGAAGGCTATTAACTTTATTATACTTTAGTAGTTTATCTAGCTAAATTTTTACTTTTTAGCTATACTAAATACTTTAATAAAGTATTTCTACTTAAAAGGGTTTCCTATAAAGTAAAGTCCTATATTACTAGTTCTATTTTTACTATTACTATTTTACTATAACTTAAAAAAGAGATTACTTAAGCTAGCTATTAAAAACTTAATTAATAGTTTTATATTTAAAATAATTTAGTAATAGACTAAGTCTTCTACTATAGCTTTTACTACTACTATATATAATTAAATTTTATATTTTTAAGATATTAAAAATAAAAAACTAAATATAAATAAATTCCTAAAATAAGTAAATACCTTTTAGAAAATAAGACTAGTTAAATACCCTTAAGATAGATAGAAATAATAATAAATAATATATTATATTAAAATATCTAATATCTATAGCTAATTAGTATAAGATACTTTTTTAAAATAATTAAAAAAAATATTATTAAAGTAAAAAGTAGAAAATAGTTAATTAATAGCTTTCTATTACTATTAAAGTTTCTTTATATCTTATATACTTTTTTTACTTATTTTAAGTCCTTACTTATAGTATAGAGTAATAACTTAGAAGGAGGTATATAGTAAAAAAAAAGGTAATAGTAAAATAGAAAAATATTTTTCTAATATAAATATTATTATATTTTATTATTTTTTTATATAAAAAGGAGATATTTCTTAAATAAGGAGATAGATAAGTTCTTTAAGTTTTCCTATTAAGCCTTCTTTTACTTTATACTTTTTATATTTATTTATTTATTTCTTTAGTTCTTTTATAGTTTTTAATTTAAAAATAAGTTTTTTTTCTTATCTATCTATTTTTAAGGTTATCTCTTATTTTTTAGTAATGCTGGGCCACCTATTTTAGTTTGGTAAATATTCTTAAGGTGTTCCTAGTGACTACTATAAGAGTGACCTAAAACCTTTCCCTATTTAGAGGTTGACTTCTTTTTCTTGTTGTAAAGTAGCTCTATTTCTATTAATTAAGAGGATTTAATATTAAATCTGATATCCTTTACTATCTTATAAGAGGTTTTATAGTAATTTCTTATAAGAGCTTTTTATTTAACTATTTTCTTTGTTAGTAATTAGGTAGGCTATATTATTTTACTTTAATAGTAATCTTATTTTTTATATAACTTTTTTAAATATAAAATCTAAATAGTAAAAGTATTTTTAATTAAAAATAAAATTTAAAATAAAATAAAACTTTCTTTTTTTAAATAAATATATTTTAATATTTATTTTTATTTTTATATTTTTATCTAGTTTTTTCTTACTTTTCTATTATTATTATTAATTTCTCTAAAATAGATAATAAAGATTTTTATATCTTTTACTTTTTATCCTACTTCTCTTTATCTTTATTACTTATATTTACTAAATTATTCTTTAAATTTTCTAGCTCTTTATTTAATTTTATAACTTTATACTTTAAAGCTTCTTTATATACTTTTAAATTATTAATTTTTATCTAATACTTTTTAAATACCTTTTTTTATTTTTATATAATCTCTATTATTATCTTTTTTATTATATTTTTATTATTTTATATTATCTATAATATTTAAATAATTTTATTTTCTATATTATTTAATTAATTTTTTATTTTCTTAATAATCTTTATAATACTTTCTATACTTTATATTACTTTTTTATTTTAAATAGTAACTTCTAATACTATTTTAAAGAATACTTTTATAAAATATATATATTTAATATATTTTAAAATTAATATTATAAAACCTTTTAAAATATTTACTATTAAAATAACTTAATATATAATTACTTCTAGTTAGTTAAAGATTAGCTTTTACTAATTCTCTTTATTAATAATTTTTATATCTTAGATAGTAATAAGCTTATTATTAAGTTAGTATACTATTAGTAAATTTAAATATATTAGTAGTTTATTTTAATAGTCTTTATAGATTTTATCTACTAAGTTTAAAACTATATCTTACTTATTATTTTAATTAGTTTCTTTATAGAACTTATATACTCTTTTAATTATAATAGCTTTTTTAGTAATTAATATAATTTAGTAGCTAAATATATTATTATTAAATTTACTATTTATTTTTTAAATACTTTTAATAAAGATAATAAAGTTTTTATTTTTATTATTAATATTTAGTTTATTTTTATTATCTAAACTCTATTATAAAATAGATAAAGTTTTAATATACTATATATTAATTTAACTTATAAAATATTAGTACTTTTAAATTTAATATAAGTTATTATTAAAAATAGTATTTAAATTAGGTATTTTATTAAAAGTCTTATTAAAATATTTTTTTATAATATAAACTATTTAAATTTAATTAAAGAGATCTTAAAACTATAAATTTTTTCTATTAACTTAATTTTTAGTTAAATAATATCTATAAATTCTTATTACTAACTACTACTATATTTATAATAATACCTTCTTTAAATATAAGTTATTAGCTTTTAATAAAAGCTTATAAGTTTTAATTATATTTTAAAGTAATCTTAATCTTTTCTATTTATATAAACTAGTTTACTTATATTAGTTTTTCCTCTTCTTTATACTTTTTATCTCCTTTAGCTACTTATCTTTAGTTAGGCTTATAACTTAATATATTTACTTTTTATTATCTAAAGTAAAATTTAAAGTTTTTATTTAAAATATACTTATAGATTATAGCTTTTCTTTAATTTCTTATTTATTTTAATTTACTTAAATATTATCTTATTAAACTACTTCTTTTTATTTAAAGCTAGTAGCTTATTTTAAAATTATATTTTTATAAGTTTTTTATTTAAAAGTTTTAGTTTTTATTAGTTAGAAAGTAGTTTTATTTTAATTAAAATAGAAAGGGAAATAAAAGTTATAGTTTATAGATAAAAAAATAATATATTAAAATAAGCTTTTATTTTTTTAAAATTTAAAAATTTTTATTAATATTATTTTAGAAAAACTAATTACTTAACTATTATAATAATAAAAGCTTCTTCTTTATACTTTATTTTTAGAAATTTATATATTATAGTTTTAAATAAAGTATTAGTAATATAATAAATATTTTTATAAAAGAAAATTTATTTTTAATTTCTAGTTATTATTTCTATACTAATTTTATTAACCTATAAAGTTTAGCTACTTATTTTTTTAATTACCTTTTATATTCTTTAATAAACTTATTTATAAAAGTTTTTAAATCTATTATTTTAATTTATTAGTTATCTTTTATAATATATCCTTTCTATTTTACTAAAAATTCCTTCCTAGAGGGATATATCTAATAAGATATCTAATAGTTAATAATATATTTTATTTTATAGTATATATCCTTTCCTACTATAATTAGTTTTAGTAATAGTTCTTCTCTTTAAAATAAGTCTTTATTTTATTTTAGTTTCTAAATATAAACTATATTTATAATTAAATATACTTTCTATTTAAATAAAAAGTCTAGTTTTACTATAAGCTTTTATATTTTTTTAACTATTTTAAAAAATCTTATTTTAATTAATAACTACTTTTTTTTAGCTTTTTAAATAAGTAATATCTATTATATAATTAAAAATATACTATATTACCCTTTTTAAATTAAACTAATTTATATTTTTTATTATATTAAAGTTTAAATAATATTTTTATAATTTTAATTAATATATATACCTTTTTTTAATATATTTTCTAAATTAAATCTAAAGCTTCTAAATTTAAAAGTTTTTATATTCTTATTACTATAGCTATAGTAATAAAAGCTAATAGTAGTTTAAAGTTATAAACTAGTTTATTTAGACTTCTCTTTATTAAAGTTAAGTATATATTATTAAAGTTAAATTAAAATATTAGTAAGATATTTATTTAATTCTTTTTAAAATATTTAAATAGATAGTAATATAAAGCTATTTTTACTATTTAAATCTTCCTTTTTAAAATACTATCTATCTATAAGTAATAAGCTATTATAAAAAGAAGTTCTACTTAAATAAATTTAAATAAAACTTACTAGATATCTAATATAAATTTTAGATCTCTATTACTAATTATTTTTTTTTAGTAATCTCTAATTATAAAGTAGTAATATTTTAAAAAATATTAATATTTAATCTTTAGCTTTATATCTTTTACTATTTAAAATTAATATTATCTTTTTACTAAAAATATAATTAACTACTAAAAGTAAATTAAAAGTATTATATCCTAGTAATACTTAATATAATCCTCTTATAAATGTATTTAATATATCTATAATAAAGTTTATAATAATAATATAAAATAAAATAAAAATTATTACTATATACTTTATTTTACTATATAAAAAGCTTTTATCTAATTTATTATTATAATAACTTATATACTATATAATATACTTTTTAATTTTATTAACTTTTTATATTATATAAAAGTTTTAAAGTTCTTCTAGTATTTAAGTTTTTTTAATATATTATTTATTATTATATACTATAGCTAAGATATCCTTTATATATTTATATAGTATATATAACTTATATTTAATATTTTTTTATAATAGTATAAAAGTCCTTCCTTTTCTTTAAAAGGCTTAAATAATATATATAATCTTAGATCTTATCTTTTTCTATCTACTTCTTTTTTATACTTTTTAAAGATTTTTTTTAAGATCTTTTAATACTTTCTATCTTTCTAATATCCTTTTATAAGCTTTTATTAAAAACTATCTAATAAGATTATTACACAGTATATCCGAGCGCTTGACTGCTTAGCCAAAAGGTGTGCCTGTAGAGGAGTTAACTACTGCGGGATTATTAAGCCCTATAGAGCCAGAATGTATAATAGTACCCCCCCTAAGGCAACTGAAACATACCTGACCCTAGGTGCACCTCTAAGGGTAGAACCTTGTATTCCTCTGTGGCTGGGTTACCTTTATGTAATGGGTATGTAGGAACGCTGGGGGTGGGCGCAGCATACTTATTAAAGCATAAAACCTGATTTATATATACTATCTATATAGTAGGAGCCTATTAGATAGAAATTAAATAATCTCTTTATTTTTATCTTTAGTTTTAAATTTAGTAATGTTACTAGCTGTTATATAGTATGTCTAAGCGCTTGACTGCTTAGCTAAAAGGTGTGTTTGTAGAGGAGTTAACTATTATGGGATTATTAAGCTTTATAGAGCTAGAATATATAATAAAGATAATTAATAATATTTATAATTTTATTAAATTTAATATTTTTTAATTTTATTTAGTTATTATATATATAAATTTACTATTATTATTAATAATATTATTTAATTTATTAAATTATTTTAAATTTAATCTTTTATTAGTAAAATTTAATATAAGAAATTTTAATAATATATTAAATATTATATTTAATTTTCTAAAAATATAATATATTAGTAACTTAAATTATAATAGCTAGTTTAATATATTTACTAATTTTAAATTTAATTTATTTAAATTTATAATTTATAAAGATATATAAATAATAATTTCTTTTATTAAAAAGTAATCTATTAATATTTAAACTAAAAACTAGTTTAATTATACTATTTTCTATAGTTTATAAACTATCTATATAAGTACTACTACTTCTACTTTTATTAATCTATATTACTTCTCTATATTTAAGGTTATTTAAAATAAAAATAGAATAGGTCTTTATTCTATAAATAAAATATCTTTATTAAAAATATCTTTACTATTTTATTCTACTAACTTTAACTAAAATATATAAATCCTATATATATCTTTACTTATATTAATTTTAAAAAATAATACTTATATTAGATTATAATAATATAAAAATATCTCCTTTATTAAGAAATACTATAAGTCTTTAAAAATATCTTTTTTTTATTTTATTAATATAATTTTTTACTTTAAGGCTTTAGCTTTTTATTAACTTTTACTTTAAAATCTAAATATAATTTCTCTAGTTTTATATATTTTTATTAATTCCTATATTTTCTTATTCTATAGTAGTATAATTTAGATACTAAACTATAAAATACTACTTTTTAGCTATATTACTATTCTAATATAAGTTTTAAAAGCTATAAGATCTTTTAAGCTTTCTTTAATATAAGTAAAACTAGTAATTCTATCTTATATCTTATATATACTTTTACTATTAATAATAAAACTAAAAAACTTAATATAAGAAAATATAATAAAAGATTTCTCTATTATAATATATAATTAATATTAATTAATAATTTTTAATATTATTTTTAAATATTATAAATACTTTTCTATAATATTATTAAAGATAATAATATTATCTATATAAGTTTTAATAACATCTTTATATTTAAAAAAGATCTAGTTTATAAACTATTAAATATATACTAATAAGTTTTTAAATTTTATAAAAACTATATTTAATCTCTTAAGTCTTTTAAACCTTATTATAACTATCTTATTATAGTATTTAAATAAAATTAATAATTAAAAAAAACTTTATATATCTAATATTAATAAAAATTTCTTTTTTTATAAGATTTTAATAATATTAACTTAATCTAGTAATAAATATATATTTAAAATTATAATTTTATTTAAAGATTATAAATTAATAATAATTTTTCCTTTTTTAATACTATAAATTATTTTCTATATTATAAATATTAAATATATTACTAATATTAATTTATCTATCTAGCTTATCTTACCTATAGTATATAGTATATTATAAGTTTTATTAAAAAACTTCTAGTCTAGTTTTAATAGCTTATACTTCTAGATAGTCTTTTTCTAATTTTACTATCTATCTATAAAGTTAATTTATATCTTCTTATTTTCTAATATTAATACTATTCCTTTATCCTAATATATATTATACTTTTCTATAAGTTTTTTAAACTTATTAGTAATAGTAAAATCTATATTAATATTATATATACTATATTTAGATCTAATTATTAAGATTTCTTTTAATTTATTAATACTATAGTTAAAAAGTTAATATTTATTTTATACTTTTATTAATACTTTCTATATCTTAGAAAGCTATTTCTTTTTATATTTTACTTATTCTTATACTTAATAAAGTTCTTCTTTACTAATATTTTCTTATTTTTCTAATTTCTCTAATTTCTTTACTATAATTAAGCTTACTACTACTTCTCTATTTACTTCTTCTAGCTATCTAACCTTCTTACTCTTTTAAAACTTTATAATTTTATCTATATTTATTATAGCCTTAAGCTATAATACCTTACTATTAAGTATAAGTAATAGCTTATAACTATAGTAGTAAGTAAGCTTACTTACTTACTAGATAGTTATTAGTTAGTAGTTTCTTATATAGCTTACTAGATCACTCTTAGACTATTAGCTAATAAGTAAGATATTTATAAGTAAAAAAGTTAATTTTCTATCTTATAAGTAAATATAAGAATACTTACTTTTTATATTTATATAACTAGAGCTTATAGTTTTATATTACTATAGGTAATATAGTAGTAATACCTAATAGTACTTTTTACTTATTAGAAGATAGATAATATCTTTATTAGTTTACTTACTAATTATTATAAGTATATATATAAAAAGGATTTATATATTATTAACTTAAAAATTTAAAAAAGTAGAAAATAGTATATTAAGTTATTAATAAAGGAATTAAAGTAAATAAAGTAGTAGGTAAGTTAGTAATTACTAATAGAAATTTAGAAAAGTAAAAAATTATATTTAGATTATATAATAAGGAAATTAATAAAATATATAATAAAATAA